>QGDY01000198.1:0-184982 GCA_004367095.1 Fusarium nanum | reverse complement strand
CTTCAACGCCTGGGCCCAGGCTGGTCTCCGTCTCGGCAGCCACGACTACCAGATCCTTGCTGTTGAGGGTTACCAGAGCTCTGGTTCCGCCACCATGACTGTCTCCCAGTAAGCTCTTTAGCTTAGAGATGTGATGGAATCAGGCATAGAACTGGAAACATCTGACTTTCGGAAAATACTTTGACCAGAGTTTATGGTTATTGGGCTGGACTTGTAGCTGGACTTCACGCAGGACCTGTCTCTACTTCACTGTATATACCTTTACAAAATGAACATACTATCACTGTCAGCTATGCTGGCTTTTACGCATGAGCCAATATTTTTATCTTTACTCGGTGCTGTTTACATGTCGTTCAATTAACCGTCCAATTGACTGTCTGGAGAGACATCAAGTCTCTTGAGTTTCTATCGGCACGTGACGCTTAACCTTTGCAACAGAAGAAACGAGAAGATTGAGATGCTTCACTTACGGGTCGGACACCCTTATTGTATTAATCTCATCCCCAGGAGATTGTACTTTTGTTACCTCGTGTAGTCTGCATATGACAATAAATGAAATAGGATCTGGTCGTTTATATTCCGCTTCTTATGTCACGTCCTCCAATGATTCTTTAACCGACCACGTACGTTATGGTATACGGCTTAAATATGTGTTGTTAGGCCGTTCCACCATATTCGGATCTGATGAAATCATCGGTTGACGAGAGTTGTAACTTGATGCCGTCTTTTGCTCGCTTCCGTTTCCATAGTACTGAATCTTCTCCTTCCAGTTGAAGTAAGGTCGCAGTGACGGTAAACAAGCAATAATTTAACCAATGCAACAGTCCATGAAACTCCACAGTTCTGTTGAAAACGTTTAGTCAATGGTCTCTTAGGAAAAATAATTTATTCACGAATAACTTACCCACTAGAGCGACCGTGATAACTAGATCCGCGCCATAGGTTTCCACCACAGAGAATCGTACCACCGAGAACGAGATATTGACGACACCAAGACCAAAGGTAGCATATAGACATTACCTCAGTCTTGGTCTCAGTGCAAGTTCGGGAACGACTAGCCATGGTAGTATAAAGACTAACAAGCACGTAGTCAATATTTAAGCAGCAGTCAAGAGACACGATACAGACTCACTCAAGATGTCACCAACGATGTTCAATGCCCACGCGATTTGAAACACTAGCCTGATGCTCGCAATCGAACAACCTTCCTCTGTCAAAGACCTTAAGACCAAGGTTAGCGGAGCCCATGTGCACGTTATGTTGAATAATGGACTGACCAATGTCTCCAAGTCGGCAAACATATGCAGGTGAGGAGCAATATCGTAGTGGTGTAAGACGCGGCCACATACGCAATCACCGCCCATAGGAATCTTCGTCGCTTTACCATAAAACTAGGAAAGACTTGCAAGTAAACAGACAATAGTGCTGCTTTTGACAAGTAGAAGGTTGCGTGAAATGGACAATCAGCAAAATG
This sequence comes from Fusarium nanum, assembly GCA_004367095.1. NCBI lineage: Eukaryota > Fungi > Ascomycota > Sordariomycetes > Hypocreales > Nectriaceae > Fusarium > Fusarium nanum. The sequence goes on along the minus strand of QGDY01000198.1, from coordinate 183,508 downwards.
ATATAACTTTAGTAAACGTTACATCATACGAAAGAAAGTCAACGCTTTCGGACCTTGTAGAAATACGAGGCTTCCTCTGCTGTCCCGTTCCATCCGACCAAGCCCAATGTGACTCCTTTCCGCATTGTGCCCATTCTCCAGAAGACGATGTCCAATGCTGCCGTCGTGGCAGCAGTACACCATCCTGCACACATGAATAAGTCACTTGCGAGGAGTCGTCGCCGTTGTAGAATAAGTCGCAGGTAAATTCAAGCCAGGATGACCACGAAAGCAATGAAAAGAAGACTCCATTGCACAGTCTGCAATGAACAGCGTCAGTATTGTGCACGCGGCAACAAGACATGTTAACCTACGATGACTGCCCTTCCATGCGGATCCATCATCGTATCCGTGACTGGAATGTGTTGGTCAGGAACAGAACGGGTGGAAGGTGAGAACGAGTGATGATCGATCAAGGTCTTGCACTTTACATGTTGATCATTGAGTGGAAAGAACAAATTGCGAAGGGATCGACGCGCACAGGAGTCAAGACAGGATAATCTACTTGTCACACATACCTAGGTAACGGAAAAGCTTCGTGCTTACATTCCTCAGACCTAGCAACATAGCTTGATCGGGGTAGTTCATCACCTCATGAGGCTAGACCTGGAAGCCACATGCCAACCCGCCACGCTCAACATTGCCGCCTTTCCCGAAGCTCGTTTGGTTAGCTGAAGTCAGAAGCACATTATACCATGAGAGATTCGCCAAGATTATGCTTCCGGTGCCTAGGTGGGTAACAGAAGAAATGTCCTCTAAGACTTAGGCTACAGAAATAAAGTAGCCTAAATAATAGTCTAAGCTGGCATAAGGTAACTCAGTTATTTCGTCTCTTATGCTTTCAACGGTCAATTCTTCTGACACCCTGCGGGGTGCTTACAGCTCATAAGGCTGGAGACTGGGCCACTATTCGCATGGTTGCACATGCAGCCAGTGTGGGTAGAGTGTCGTGTCTGTCTTGTGGCAGTCGTATACCCGCATTCCTGACCTCACTCCATAAACCATTGAAGGTGGGTGATTAGTAACTGGAGAATGTAGAGGGGTACAGAAAGTGTAACACTGAAGTCACCTCAATACATTGGTGATTATATTGCTAAGATATAGAAGCCTATACCATTGCAAAAATTGCTGCATCTTCTTCATCTGAAAACTCCATTTCTCCGCTTAAAATCAATTCCTCCAGTTCCCTCTCGCGAGGATCTAAAAACGACTCTGGCGTGTCTCCCCTGCCGAAAGGCCACTCGACCATTCCCAGCATCTCCACTCTAGTCTTCCATTGGAATCTCTCGTACCCAAAGTCCACCCCCAACAGAGCGAAGCTTTGCTTTGTATCCGTGTCGTACTCGGAGTATTCAGAATCACATCGGATTTTTTTTAAGCAGGAAAACGTTGACCGCGCCGCTGCAAGCTTTTGAAGTCCGTCCTTGAGGACGGTGTAAGGGAAACCACCAGCTTCTTGGTAGGAGTCAATCAGCGTGAGCGACTGAATGGAGTGGGGGAGAAAATGTACAAGATAACTTGCATCATGCGTCTCCAAGTCCATGGGAGAGTATATCAAGTTGGTGGTTATGGACAGATCCTTAAGCGCCACAAACTCTTTTAGGCTGGCGATTGGACCCATCTGTTGGTAGTATAATTCCCAGTAATGGAGATACAATGATTGAAGGGTCGGGCGATGTTTTACCAAGAGCCTCACGAGGCGACGAGGCTTTATACAGTCCTTACGGTTCCAGCCAGAAACGTACCCAAACGATGCCAGTGGATGATTGCCATGAACCTCAAACATTTTAGGAATAACATGATAGTCTTTTGCCGCTATCCGATTCGAGCTAAGAACCACGTATCCCCAATAAAATAGTGAACCAGCATGTGGAATTCTGATGGGCTTTTTAACATCGCCGATAATCATGCTTTGTAGTTGTGGCGATAACCTTACAATTCCATATGGAAATTGGACGGAAACGACTGATTTGAGGTTAAGACTCGTCACACCAAATTTTTCGAGCGCAGTCGACATCATGGACCCCTCGAAGAAATTGCCGTTGATCACAAGAGTCTCTAAGTTTGGAAGCAGAGCAAGAAGAACCATCATAAGCTCAGTGATGGCGACCTCTTTAAGCGGCGGCGCACATGCAGACGATTCAAAAGTTTCTAGCAGAAACTGCTTCAGAAACAAATATCGATCTTTAAACACGCTACCATTAAGATCATACTCCGCGAACTCAAAGGGCATGGGTCTTGGAATTTCAAGATCTTGGTTGGTGTTCTCGGCCCTCTTGGCCAAAACTTTATCAACACAAACGCCTAAAGTCTTGAGTGCCTGAAGGTAGACTCTCCGTGCTTCCTTTATGTCTAGCTGGGTCACCATATCAGGACCGATGTTCAGGTATGTCACCACCCGAGCCAGGTCCGGCCGAACTGTGATAGTTCGAAGAAAAGGCTCAAGACGCCAGTTCTGCGGTTCAGCGATTGGGCTTCTCAGAAGGATGTCGAACTGGTGATGAAGAATAGGCTGTGCAATTTGTCGGAGTTGGCGCGAGACGTGACTAAGATTACACAGAGTTTGGCAGTGGTAGTGAATAGGTTTGTCTATTTTTGGGTTGGTTGCGGCCTTGTAGTAGGCAATGACCTTGGTGTCATCTGCCCGAAAGATGGGAGTAACGCCTTGACAGTGAGAACAGAAAAAGAAGATGTTGTGCAGGACTTCGGGTGGAAGGGACTCCATTGCGGATGACATTGTTGAGCTGTGACAGTTATGAATCCAGTCTTGCATGAACCTTGTCCATTTTAAGAACAATCGTTAAGGGATGTCTTGGTGGGAAGTTATCTGCTGGCATTTTTTAGTCCGGAACATCATTATTCGGAAGACGATGGGCTTTGGCGAGATTCACACAGGCTGGACAGGTTCGTTAGAATTCTTTTCAACTGCTGATACTGTTCATGAAGTTGAATGTATGTGTTAATTAACTTCCAGATCTTGCCATTATGGTACACACCCCTAGCTATCACCGTTGGTTACAGGCTTCTCCATCAATTCCTTCAATTCACCAAAAGCCTTGAGAATCGTTGGCGTCTCAGCAATGATGTCCTTTTTCGTATCCTCACCAAGATCTCCTGCGCCTGCCAGCCATAGATCCGGGCCGACGTTGCCATGAAAAGTAAGGGCAGGGCTCGTCTCAGCCACTTGAAGCTTCATGCCCTTGAGTACATGATTGAGCTGCTCGTTGGCCGACTTTCCTCCGACGATGCCATAGCTGATAACCACGACGCCCTTGCCAATCCATTCGTTGTACAGGTAGTCAACAGCATTCTTGGTAGCAGAGGCCATACCGTTGTTGTATTCGGGGATGACCCAGATGTATCCGTCGTATTTGGCAATTTCAGCGCTCCAGGCGATGGCGTGCGGTTTGGTGAAATTTCCTTTGCTGGGGACCAGAGCTGGCATGATCACCTCGTCGAAGACGGGAAGATTGAAGTCTGCGACGTCGACAGGCGTGATTTTGGTGTTTTGCGATGCCTCTGCATCGCCAGTAATAATCTCATTGACTAGACTGGCAATCTTCGGGCCCACTCTAGGGGTTCTTGTGCTCGCTGTAATGAGCGCGATGTTCTTTGTTGCAGCCATATTGCTGAATCTTCTTAGCATAAGATAACGAATTGGGGTTGGTGATGATTTGGAACTGTAATTATCTCTATGATATCGGAACTGTTTGCTCTTATACATGAACAACCCCTGCAACAAACTCCTCTTTCATGCCCAGAGCACATCTGTATTTCTCATCATATTATAAATCGTATCCTTGTAACCGCGCGTCTGTATCTCTTGAAAGCCGAAATGTACCAAAAGTTCAAATTTTGGCTTAGTAACATTTACGCGGTGGTGTTTTCACGCGCGGTTCGGTATATTCTGGCTTGTCAAGCTCGAAGTGGTGGGCTAGTAAGCAGCGTCATGATAGTTGATTGGTCAAAAGGTGCGCGCGCCAAGTCATACACATAGCAGTATTCTCATGCTTGGAATAGTAAAAAGAGTTTCGCGTGAGTGGCTATAATCTAAGATAATTTTGATGGTGGTTTATCCAGTTTTGGTGAGAAGGAGTTTCGTTGCAAGTGACATTTGTTCCATATATATACCCTGCCAGGTGAGTGTTACAAGAAATATCCTCTAAGACTTACGCTACAGAAATAAAGTAGCCTAAATACTAGCCTAAGCTGGCATAAGGTGATTAAATTATTTCATCTCTTATGCTGTTGGGGGCTAATTCTTATGGCACCCTGAGGCCTGCCTCTTCCTCTTCTGCCGCCCTGATGTAGTAGTCAAGCCATTTATCAACAAACAAACAATGCTCTTCATGCTCTCCTGGTCCCTTCACCATATATGTCTCCATCTGTTCCTCCAAATCATTCATCATCGGCTCAACAACTAATCTTGCAAAAGCCTCCTCCCCATCCTCACTGTATTCTGGCGTCTGTTCCTGCCCCTCCAGCTCATCCTGTTCACGCTCCCAGACGTAATAAGCCTCGGGTGTTCCATTACCGTGTCCTTCGGGTAGGAACCCCATATCCCATGCGTGGTAGCGAACAGGTGACTCTCGCTGTCTTAGAAGATCGAAAACGTCAACCCCTGGTTCGGAAGCCTCCAGCGCCCAATGTCGGTATATATCCATGGCGTAGCCTGGTACATCAGCATCGAGACCGTTTTCCTTTTCGAAATCGGCTGTTTCTGCTTGGGAATCTTCGCAATCTGAACAGGCAACATGATCACAGCGTCTGATGGCCTGTTTCCAAAAACTCTCATCGCCGCCAACCTTGGGATATCGCTCATCGTCCCAATACGGACATGAAGATTCACGGCCATGCCAGAGTCTCTCAAAGTCCTTCCTGCGATAACCTTTGTTATACCTTGGTACCCTAGGGTACATAATCCTATGCTCATCGATATCATAGCCGCATATGCTCAGGGCTGAATCCCAAAGATCGCCTCTGTAAGAACCCTTTGACGAATATTGGTTGTCGTTGTCATTCGGTAAATATGCACGCATTGATACGCTATGCTGATGGTGATCGACAGAGAATACATCTGCCCCTTGTCGTATCAGAAACACGAGTGCTTCTAACTCATCTCTGTCCTTGCTTCGATGGGCCTTATACACCAGGCTATGGAGACACGTAAATCCTAGAGTCTGATGATCATCCGGTGACCATGACTTGATGACTCGAGCGCTTAGATTCGCCCCGGCAACGGTAAGCATCTCAAGAGCCTTCTTCTTGCTCGTTGATTTTGTCTCTGCCATGCAAATCTGATGAAGCCTCGTCCTTCCGTTCAAGTCATGGCTTTCCAGATCATGCAAAGTGAAATGCCTACCGTGCCTAAGGAATAGCTCTGCGGATGGCTACGATTGGTTAGCAAGCTCATCAAGATACCCTTCTGTTGGTATTCCTACAAGATCAAGACTGCATGCCGTATACAATGGGTTGTCCCATCCAGGATATGAGAGCGTTGGATCTGCCATGTTTTCGAGGAGTAATAATGTTGTGTCATGTTTATCGAGCCCCGCTATACGAGAAAGTGCAGTACCGGTATTCTCTCCCATCTCGTCTACGTCTGCCCCGGATTCGATCAGAAACTTGCACATTTCGACACTCGCCGTCGCTGCATACTAACAAATAGTTAGTTCTAGGCTAGTAGCTAGGGGTGTAGAGCAAACATACATGTAACAATGGCATGCCTTGTTCATCGTGATCCCGAAGGCTGGCCCTGCCTTCCTGTAATAAGTTCCGAAAGTCGTCCAGCAGGCCACGTTTTACAAGATCAAATACAGGTGAATCGTTGGGAATAATGCGGCAGACCGATATCCGTGGGATACTTTGAATGCTTCGATCAAATAGCTGACCTTGTGACAGTGAAAGTGAGAACATCCAAGGGGAGTTTGATGGGCGGAAAACAATATTCGCAACCACATCTCGATAGGTACTTGTATTCCCAGAGGGTTCTTTGGGAGCACCTGAACAAACCCTCCTGCGCTTGTTCGTAGAGACGGTTAAATGGCCCTGGTCGACATCGATTTGTTCTCTTATACGCTTCTGTTTGATGATGGCGCCTTGTGGCAGGCAAGAGAGAAGCTTTCGTGAACAAGCCACTGTATCTACTGTCAGCAAAAGTTCTTTTTCATATGCTGGATTGACAGATACCTGATTTGTTGATGGCGATGATAGGTGCTGAAATAATCAGACCCTCTATCAGCGTCAAGTCTCTGTTGACTAGTTTGGTGCTACTCTCTGCGCCCATACTATATGCAGCCGAAGTCTTTGGCTTCGCATTCACGGCGGATTTCTCTCTCGCGACCACGACAAATCTCCGTAAGTCGTCAATGATCTGTTCCGCATCCTCGGCATCCAAGCTGAGTCCGTCATGGTCAACAAGCGTAGAGAGACGGGATATGCTAGAGTCTAGCTCCGAGCATATCTTCAATGCTTCGAGATTATCAACAATCGCGTCGTCTGCGACGTCGCTGTATTCTTCGTTGCCTGACGCAGGTTCATGACTTATTCGTGCATGAAGTCTCGATACCTCATTTAGTATCTCCTCCAGAATGCTTGTAGTTGCTGTCGCTTGAGTATCAGCTTTAGAAGACAGTTCAGACATCGATTGTGCCTGGAGTAAACCGAGGTAGAGATTGATCTGAGTCGATTTGTCTCTGACTCTGCGTCGCGCGTTCTCCAAGTCCTCTTTCTTGATATATGCCAGGACACCCTTGTACATACGCCTTGACCGGCTACTCACAGTATCCTGCAAGAACTTTGCAAGGTAAACCTCGATGCTGGATAATTCTGTTGTGCAGCCTTGCAGTGTCTGGGTCAGAGAATTGACTGTGCTGATTGAGGCATGTTGAAGCGTGCACTGCGATAAGCGCTCAAGGACCGACTGTAGGAATTTTATATCCTCCAACAGCTCGATTGCTGTTTTCGGGGCGTCTTTGATTGAGGATAGTGACTCGTTGATAATTTTAGCTGACTTGAGCGCCAGTAAGACAAAGGCCAGAGTACTGGCACCAGCACCGATCGCTTCCATGGTGCTGCTAGATTTTGGCGCCCAATTTCATGATTATTGTAGGATCGGAGATTGACAAACTTGAGAAATGGGATAAGTCATGCCACAGAAGAGAAAATGCCTTGTCAGGTGCCTGACAGTTCAGCCGCACCGGCTGTGCATTTTACGCGCCGCCAAGCATTTCACGATTGGTCTCAAATGATGTACACCATTCCACATTCGTATTTGCTTGATGTAGATCGCTCTGCACACAAACAAACGAAAATACAATTTTAACTTGGATATCAATGGCTTGTTAAAAGTGCCTGAAGCCTGGCTTGTAAAGCTTGGGCGGTACACTTGGGTGCCAAGAAGTCTTTTTAATACATTTTATACATTACTATTTAAACATTGAGTCTAATAACTGATACGTCGATCATCTCCAAGAAACGATCATTTATTTGGCAGCGTCGATGATAAACTCAGCGGCCTTCTCAGCAATACCGTAAACAGCTGTCTGGATATGGGCTGAGATCAGAAGCGGCATAATACTAGCATCAACGACGCGAAGGTTCTCGGTGCCATACACCTTCAACTTGGCGTCGACAACACCACCGTCCTTCTTGGGAAGCATAGCACATGTGCCACTAGGGTGGAAGATGCTGAGTGTAGTGCGAAGAGCATACTCCTTGAGTTGCGCATCAGTTTTCACATCGTCCATACCAGGCTCATACTCGTTCTCCCAGATGGAACGCATGGGTTCGGTGTTGGCGATCTTGCGGTTGTACTTGACGGCTTGAGTAACGGCCTCAACGTCGTGGGCGTTGCTGAGGTAGTTGGGGTTGATGATGGGTTTGCCAGAGGGGTCGGAAGGGTTGATGTGGACGCTGCCACGGCTGAGGGGGTGCATGACGACGGCGATGAGTGAGACGAAGCCCTTTCCGAATAGAGGAGAGGTAGAAGCGGGGTAACCCTTCACACCAGTGTAACCATCCGAGAAAATGACCTCAACTTGAGGTACAGAGGGATCCTTGAGAAGTTCCAGCTTCTTCTTGTCAACCTTGCTACCATCCTTACTAACGGCCTCCTTAGCAAGAGACATCATCTTGGTGTCGCTACCCAAAGCCTGCTTCCAGTTAGAGAAGGTGTAAGCACTGCCAGTGTAGTCGTAGAGAGACTCCTTGCCGGCGTTCCAAAGGGCCATCTGCTCAGCAGCAAAGGTGGCGTTGCTCTTGAAGATGTCGATAGAGGTGAACTCGGGCTTGAGCTGGTATGAAGACATGATTCGGAGGTGATCTTGAAGGTTCTCACCGACTCCGGGAAGATCGATGACCTGCTTGATACCAGCGTCGGCAAGGACAGACTTGCTTCCAATACCCGACACTTCCAACAGGCCGGGGCTCTGAATAGATCCGGCAGAGATGATGACCTCGCGGCTGGCCTTGATGATGGTACCGTCGGCAAGAGTGACACCGGTGGCGACAGCCTTCTTCTTGTCCTTGGTGTTGAGGTTGATCTTGGCTACAGTGGTGTCGGCAGCAATCTCAAGGTTGGAACCAGAAATCTCAGCGTAGGCATTGGCACTATAGGATCGGTTGTAGTTGGAAGGGTCAATGCTGCTTGGCTGGTACATGACTCCCAGAGGATCACCTCCAAGAGACTCCAGGTTCTTACGAACACCGAGCTTATTCAGGGTCGGAATCCATGACTCTTGGTGCTTGGGAATAACACGGTTGATGACGGCCTTGACAGGTCCACTATCACCGACATCTTTGGAGCCATATGTATCGGTATTCTTGCCAGTGAAAGTCTCAGACTTGGTCATAGCCTTAATCATGGTCTTCCAATTCCATCCGGGGTTGCCCAAGCTTTCCCAGCTATCATATTCGGCAACGGCGGCACGGTCGTAGGTCATAAGGTTCAGGGCAGAGCTGCCACCCAAGACCTTGCCACGGTTGACAGGCCATACTCTGTCATTGGCACCGGCTTGGGGAACGGTGGTAAAGTTCCAATCGTATTTCGTACCGAGAGTCGTGCCCTTGAGACCGGGGACGTTGATCTTCGGCTCGTCAAGTGCTGCAGGGCCCGCCTCGATGAGCAAGATCTTCGACGATGGGAGGCCTTCGCTAAGACGAGCAGCAACGGCTACTCCCGCGGTTCCGCCTCCAACAACAATCTGCCGGAAAAAGAAAAGTCAGTCCAAGCACTTTTAGAACAAAACAGGGCGGGCGGGGTTTCATAATGACAGGACTGAGACATTTCCATTACTTACATAGTCATATGCATCTTGAGACGGGGCTGCAACTGCAGCTGCAGCAAAGGCTAGCCACAACTGGGGCTTGACAAGCATGGTTCAGAAAGTGTAAAGAAATGAGTGAAAGATCGACTGGGCGTGACTGCACTGGAAACGACCACGGTTAAAAGAACGGAAATATCTGGGCCCTTGGCCATTTATTCATTATCAAATACATTGCTTGAGGTAGCATTGAATTGGATGAGAGGTTTAATTGTTCATGCATGCATGAACAGGCTCTGCGGCGCAGCACATCATTTTTCCGGGGCCCGGCATACGAAAGACTTGGCTGTGACAGTATGAAAGACAGAATAATGGGATCAGTGTACAGCATCTAGTAGTTGGAAGTCTACTCGCTTATTTATTTCTGGGTCCCACGCTTTGGAATGGTACCCTGACGACTGCCAGGGGTAAACAGGCCTGGATAAGGCCACTAATATGGAGCTATCAAAGAACCGCCGAACCTTAAAACCCCCCAAGGAACAATAAGGTTTCTTCGCGCATCAGGGATTCAGGGTCTTGACGTTCTCCAACGAATCAGGCATTCTCAACTACGATGACAGCCAACAGACACAACGGGACTGCTGGAGCCGTGCTGCAGAATGATCCAAAATTAATCCTCAGAACATGCAGGCTAAGAGTTTTAATAGTCTCGGTTATGTTATGGATTGCTCTATATCTTCTAGAATACGACACGAACGCACACAACAGTGGAGGTTTTACTTGATTGAGAAGCTACTGAAGAAAAGTACATCTTGGCGACGGCACTGTACAGGCCTTGAGTGCCACAACTGACGGATAATTCGGCCACCAGAATATGGAATAATAAGACCCCTTGGTAAGCGCGTAAAAGACAACTGGCACCGGGTAACCGAGTCCGAGTGAGTTCGTCTCAAGTCAGTGACAATTTCTTCCCCCACACGAACTAAGGCGTTTAGTTTACGTTTACTTAAACATGGCTTGCACTACCGAGGATTTGATTCCAGCCTGATCTTATCTTGCTGATCCCCCTTCTTCCCCTACCTTTTCTTTCTCCCTCCCTCCTCTCACCGCAAACCGACGATGGCTACTGTGGAACCACCAAACCCGCTACCTCCCGATGACAACGTGGGACCAGCCCTACTAGGCGTGTCTGGCACATGTCTCGCTCTTGTGATCATCACCACTAGCATACGCATATGGGTCAGATCAGCACTGCGATCCTTAGGTCCCGACGACTACACCATCGTTGCCGTCACGATTCTCGGCATCGCACGATTCGGCGTACAGGTGGCTCAGGTCGCCATAGGAAATGGACGGCATAGATGGTACATCGACCCGGAGGATTATGTGAGGAATAATATGCTGGGATGGGTTGCACAACTGTTGCTTTTCGCCAGCATATGTCTTCTCAAGATCTCCATTCTACTACTTCTGTTACGCATCAAGGACTCGCGAAAGGTGAAATACGCCGCTTGGGGGATAATGGCGGGTCTGGTCATTACGAATTTTGGTTGCATCATCATCCTGCTTGCTGAATGCAAACCCACCAGCGCATATTGGACTGGTGTGGGCGAATGCTGGGATCCGCGAGTCCGGATTTATTACATCTACGCCACGATTGGTTCGTACTCTACGCTTTCGCGATGAAGACATGATGGGTGACTGACACAATATCCAGCCTATTCCATCGTCACCGATTTACTCTGCTCTTTATTACCCGTCTTCGTCATTTGGAGCGTCAAGCTACCAATGAAGACTAAGCTTTCCGTCTGGGCTTTGATGAGCTTGGGACTTATGTAAGTCAATATTTACCTCCAACCTCCCATATGACAGGAACTAATATCTTCAAGTGCGACCGGTTTTGGCATTGCCCGAGCAGCATCACTCGGTGTAATTACTTCGGATCTAAGCTGTAAGTTAGTTACCTTTACCCCCGCCGACCTACCTCTAATTTCTTTAGATGTCTATGCTGTTACTGCAATCTGGTCCAACCTCGAACTCTACCTCGGTATCGTCGGCGCCAACCTCGCACTCGGAAGATCGATATACGGATACTTCTTCAAGGAGCCTAGCAATTCTCAAGTCGGTTCCACATATGGTTATGGACACGGGTCGCGGTTGATGTCTGCACCAAACACTCTAAGAGTCCCTAGCTCGGGTGCCTTTCGATCAGGGCGGACGAACCTACCTTCCCGAGATCAAGATAGTGAGATATCTTTGGTAGAAACAAAGAAGCAGCAGCCTTCTACATGGTATGCGGATACAAATACGGACGACGATAACCCACCCGGGGATACGGAACATGGAAGAGAAAATCGCCAGTAGGATCCACACTTGATGAGAGTTTTGTTTGTTGTTGGTTGAAATGGATTATGACTTAATGCTGAGGGAACCTTGGAAAGATACCATGGACGGCGCAAAGACTATAAATGGGGTTACTTACCTGCTGCTACTTGTAACAATACTTGGTCGGGATATCTCTCCCTGCTTGAAGAGACGAGCAAAATAAAAGTGAAACTTGCCTATTTAGCTTTCAACGACACCAAATCCATTCATTGATGCCGCTGCTGTGTGCTGATACTGAGCGGTTCTGTAGTGACACTAGGTAGATGTAAGACTGTCAGACCGAGAGTGCTTATCGGCCTCGAAGCCTTCTAGACTAGCCACGATGGGGATGGTCTCCCATGCTCGATCGTATAAGCTGGTCGGTGTCTTGAAAGACAATGTCATGGGGTAATGCATGGCGATAAGCACGACAGCCTAGATCAGTGCCTGGCCTGAGCGGAAGAAAGTAGTGGGGGGATCACATACGAAACAGTGGATCACCGGCCTGTTCTTCCCTCTGGAACAAGATCAACTTTTCCTGTGACACACTGCAATACTTGATTGGTAGCTTTTGCCCTGATCCTGGATCTCTGAGTTCGACCTAGGGCTTGTAAGCTGGTTCAAATATTTCCCATATGACGAGTGCACGGTTCTTGCAATGATGGAAGAAACAGAGGAACCGATCCTCAATTTCCTTGTCTTTTTCGTACCCTTGTGTCAGACAGGCGCATGTCTAGTCCTCTAGACAAACTTCTCAAGCCATAAAGCCTGTTGGAGACGACAACATGGGATCAAAGTAGTCGCTCGAAATTGAGCCAATGCAGAGGTGTGAGACGAATGGTAACGATTTGAATAACACACAGTTCCGGCCGTTACTCGGGGTTTGCCTATGACACATCTGGTGATAAAGTCGCCCGCAATTCGTACTTAATAAAACAACACTTTCAGTTCCGGCCGTGTTCACTTACTGCATATCAATATTCAATATGGAAGAAGGCTCACAGCTGTATCGATATGTAGCTTGCAGGAGGGCATAGGAGAGCAAGATGAGGAAGGAGGAAAAGAAGGACAGTAAGAGGAAATGGAAGAAAAGAAAGAAGCGATCATGTAAGACTAGATGATAGACGTTGGTGAGAAAGGTCACCTATGCTTGAGTGGTAAAAGGTTGCCGTTTCTACCCCGGTGGTAGTTGAAGAAGATGACTAACTGACCCTCAGATAAGAGAGACACCCGCATTAATTGAGGGGTTGAGAGATTGGTCGTCGGTATGAAAGCCGTTTACCTTGTGGCCAATTATGTCCTTCTCTCCAGTCGATTGGTCACTTCAACCCACATGTATCCTGATTTGGTATCCCTGTGCCGCTTGGATTGCATCAGAACAAGATGGTATCCGACGTCCCGAGAACCGAAACTCGACAACATGCTGACGACCTCGCTTGTAAATACATTCACAAACCCTTTTAGAACTTTATTAAAGTTAAGTATTGATTCAAAATGTGTTTCGGAAGTCAGGACAACTATTCCGTGGATCGTGGCCCGATAGTCAGTTGTTTGTAGCTCCGCGTTTCCCGATTAGGAACTATATGGAGGATGGCCTCCGAGATGAGCCTTCCCGATGTTACATAATTCCAATGCACGCTTTGGATCATTTCTGGACACATGACTTGTTCGATCGGCTATTTGTTCCGGGAAGGACAGTGGCAAGGTCCGTTGGGGAAAAGGCTGAATTGCATGGGCTCGTCGAAGCTCAAAGCAGACACTCCGAGAATTCCCACATTCTGCGCCTCTTTACGGTCCATCGTGGAGACTTTCGGAGCTGGTTGGATCCTATCCGGGAATACTTCATGAGTAGTCTGAGGCGGGGTTCTGTTGCCTCCAAGTGAGGGGATGCCAAAGGTCCCAAATGGGACCCTGCCCTGACATTTGAGATCCCGTGTTTCCGATGGACCACCTTCAAGGATGAGGCTCCAAAGTTTTGGACCTGTATATAATGTCTGTCTTCAACCTCAATTCACGACTTTCCTTTCTCCTCATCCCCAGTCAACAGTCCAGCATCTTCAGACACTCTTCGACTACGACAATCATGACTGCTTACAAGCTTTTCCTGGCCGCAGCCTTTGCGGCCACTGCTCTCGCAGCCCCGGTTGAAGAGCGCCAATCCTGCAGCAACGGAGTTTGGTAGGTTTTTACGACCCAATGTTCTCGCAAACAAACACTTACATAGCAAACAGGGCTCAGTGTGGTGGTCAGAACTGGAGCGGCACTCCTTGCTGTACCAGCGGCAACAAGTGTGTCAAGATCAACGACTTCTACTCCCAGTGCCAGCCTGGAGCCGCGGAGCCTTCTCCCACAAGCACCATTGCCAGTGCCACTACTACCAAGGCCACCACCACTGGAGGCTCTGCCACTACGACTGGAGGCTCTGCTACTACTGCTCCTCCTGTCGCCAGCGGCAACCCCTTCTCTGGAGTTGATCTGTGGGCCAACGCCTACTACCGCTCTGAGGTCAGCACCCTGGCTATCCCCAAGCTGAGCGGTGCCATGGCCACCGCTGCTGCCAAGGTTGCCGATGTTCCTTCCTTCCAGTGGATGTAAGTTTAGGAATATGGATCATCAGAGGAAGATCTTTGCTAACTTGAACAGGGACACCTACGACCACATCTCCTTCATGGAAGACTCCCTTGCCGATATCCGCAAGGCCAACAAGGCTGGTGGCAACTACGCCGGTCAGTTCGTCGTCTACGATCTTCCCGACCGTGATTGTGCTGCCGCTGCCTCCAACGGAGAGTACTCTCTTGACAAGGACGGCAAGAACAAGTACAAGGCCTACATTGCCAAGATCAAGGGTATCCTCCAGGACTACTCTGACACTCGCATCATTCTCGTCATTGGTAAGACCCCATGAAAATCCACATTGAATCCGTTCTCACTAACATCTCTACAGAGCCCGATTCTCTCGCTAACCTGGTCACCAACATGAACGTCCCCAAGTGTGCCAACGCTGCCAGTGCTTACAAGGAGCTTACCATCCACGCCCTCAAGGAGCTCAACCTTCCCAATGTTTCCATGTACATCGATGCTGGCCACGGTGGCTGGCTCGGATGGCCGGCCAACCTTCCTCCTGCCGCTAAGCTCTACGGTGAGATCTACAAGGCCGCTGGCAAGCCTTCTCGCCTCCGAGGTCTCGCCACCAACGTCTCCAACTATAACGGCTGGAAGCTCGCCTCCAAGCCTGACTACACCGAGAGCAACCCCAACTACGACGAGCAGAAGTTCATCAACGCTCTCTCTCCTCTCCTTGAGCAGGAGGGCTGGCCCAACGCCAAGTTCATCATCGACCAGGGCCGATCCGGAAAGCAGCCTACTGGCCAGACGCAGCAGGGTAACTGGTGCAACGCTCCCGGAACTGGTTTCGGTCTCCGACCTTCTCCCAACACTGGTGACCCTCTTGCCGATGCCTTCGTCTGGGTCAAGCCCGGTGGCGAGTCTGATGGTACTTCTGACTCTTCTGCTGCTCGCTACGACTCCCACTGCGGTATTGACAACGCTGTCAAGTAAGTCCCAAAGTCATATCTCCCCAATTGAACATCAAGCTAACCCAACCTCTAGGCCCGCTCCTGAGGCTGGAACCTGGTTCCAGGCTTACTTCGAGCAGCTCCTCAAGAACGCCAACCCCTCTTTCCTGTAAACGAATTGCAGTGACCACGGTGGTGGAGCCAAGAACAACAATCACCGAGGACGATGGGGAGGACTGTGACACGATTGCCAGTCATTTCTGGATCTTCAATATTCTTTCCGTATATATTTAGCCCAGTACTTACGCAAAATTGACTATCACGACTTTGAACTATGCTCTGTCTCCCAAAACTAGACTGTGAATCGTCTGAATGCAAGTTTCTCCTAACAAGATCAACATTGATAGATTAGATGCATCTGCATTAATTATCTTAGCTCGTACTGGAGACTCTGGCTATTATTAATAAATACAAACCGCCAACAATCTATAGCATGCCAGGTGGGTAACAGAAGAACTAAGACTTAGACCACCATGATAAAATATCAAATTAATTCTTCTCTTCGGCCCCCAGGAGCCAATTCTTCTGATGCCCTGAGGCATGTCAAGATCAGCATTCCGTGGTAAACTAAGTCTCCAGGACACTACAGTTTGGCTATTCCTCTAAGATTTTCTTGGGCTGATAAGCGATCAGTCGTGGATTGTGAGAATGTCCAGAACACAGTAGTGTTCTCACGATGTCAGACACAAAAGACATTCGGAATTAATCGTAATCATATTCAATGCCCAACAGGCTTCATAAACGTGATCAAAATATATACAAACGAAGAAATAAAGGTCTTAATCCACAATACCCTCAGGCAGGACTGAGATATAGTCCAACGCAGCCATCTCCTTACCATCAGCCTTTCCAATAATAGTCAACTCATCACCAGGCTTGATCTTGACACCCTCGAAGGTCAAGCGAGCAGCAGAGTGGCCATCGAGGAACTCGCTAGGCCAGTGACCAAGCTTCTCCTCATTGTCACCAATCCACTTGCCGACCAATCGCTTGTTAAGGTATACAGACCAAGTGGACTTGCCACCGACGATATCGTAGTAGTTCACGGCAAGGTTGTATGTACCCTTCTTGAAGTTGAGCTTGGTCGTGGCTGTACCCGTGCCGTTTGTGTAGATAGCAACGTATTTTGAGGCTGTCTCACTGGGAGTGACATTGACAGGGTGGTAGTTGTCGAGATCCATCTTCTCAGCCTCGATTCTGTACGGGTGGTTTCGAACTCGGTCATGAGTGTCCGCAATGCCAGAGAGGTTGCGGTAGAACTCGTTGATGGCGTCTCTCCAGACGATGGAGTGGCCAGCCTGGTAGTTCAATCTGAACAGCTCGTGCTTGAAACGGTCCTCGTCAACCTTGCCCTTGAGCGATTTCCAAAGCTTGGGGAAGGTCTGGGCTGTGTCGGCTCCCTTGTAGTGAGCATCGTAGAAGTGCTGGATCACAGTCTTGCCAGAGTGGAGCTTGTGTGTGTAAGGGACGTGGTGGAACCACAGCATCAGGTCATCTGGGGTTGTCTCAGGGTTCTCATATCGCTCGGCGACCTCAGAAGGATATTGTCCAGCGTTGCCAGTTCCGTTCTTGACGGTTCGGTCCATGCCGATATGGTCCCGAGTAGCTCTTGTCCACTGACCCCAACCGTTGTTATCTTGCGAACGAGGGTTGGGTCCGTAATGAGCATAGAGAATGTCGGTCAGAGTCTGGATACCCAGGTTGCCAGAGTAGTTCTCATACGCAGGCCAAGACTTCATGGACATCTCAGTGATGGCCTTTCGGACCTTGTTGTCAAGGCCAAAGGTCAAGCGAGTCCAGTCCTCGAGGATCTCTTGGGAGTCAGACTGTGGGTTCCAAGCCATGCGACCGAAGGCGTAGAGGTTGGACATGGATAGGTGGCTTCCCAGCCAGTTCTTGTCGAGTCCGACGTTGGTAACACCGGCATATCCACCAAGCTTGCGCTTGAAGACCTTTCCGGAAACGATGTCGCGGACGTTGGACTTCTTACCATCGATGCGCATATCGAAGTCCAGAATCGTTCGCCACAGAGGAGGCAGGTAAACAAGATGGCACTGCTGTCCAAGGTACTCCTGACTGATCTGGAGTTCGATAGCACTGTTGGTGTTTCGAAGGTGTGCGAAAAGAGGGCTGACAGGTTCTCGGACTTGGAAATCGATGGGACCGTACTTGATCTGCACTACCACGTTGTCGTCGAACTTACCATCGAGCTCACTGAAGAACTCAACAGCAGCATTAGCACGGTCAGCCTTCCAGTCGGTCCAGTCAAGCTTGTCGTAGACGAAAGCTCGGAACATGACGACTCCTCCATGAGGCTCGAGGGCTTTGGCGAACATGTTGGCACCATCGGCCAGTGTGCCTTTGCATATATCAGCTATCGATAACTTCCAGACTTATGCAAGGAGGAAAACTTACGGTTGTAGGTGAGAGGACCGGGCTGACCCTCAGAGTTGGCCTTGACCAGGTAGCCGGCCATGTCAGGGATGCGCTCGTAGAGTCCATCAGTCAGATCGTGCCACCACTTGATGACCTTCTTGTCGAGAGGATCAAAAGTATCCAAATCGCCAGTCACGTTGGGCGAAGCAAAGTTGAGCGAAAGACCGACTTGGACACCCCAAGGTCGAAGGAGATCGGCGATCTCGACGAGACCATCTCGATTCTCCTTGTTGAACAGACGCACGTCAGCATTGACGTTGTTGATCACGACGGCATTGATGCCGATGGATGCAAGGAGACGGCCGAAAAGAGGAACCCGGGAAAGATCCTTTCGAACGTTCTTGACACCGTCGAAAAAGATGGAAGGGCCTCCGTAACCTCTCTCGATGGAACCGTGGGTCGAGCTGGCATTGAGGTTGTCCCACTGGTTAGCCCAGCGAATGGGCGCACTGGGGTTGGAAGCTTTCTCCACATGCTTGAAGCTGCCCTGGCCGAGCATCGAAAGGTACTCGAAAGCACCATAGAGAGCACCGCGTTCATTCTGACCAATGATCTTGACAGAATTGTCGGATGTGCTGAGCCAGTATCCGTCGTCTTCAAGCTCGGGGTGCTTCTGCTTGCCGCATGCCTTGTCGAGGTTTTCCACAGTGGTAACAACAATAGTCTTTGCGAAATCGCAAGTCTCCTTGCCGTCTGTCGTCTTCAGATCAATGTCGAGAATACCGCTGAAACCCTTCTGCAGCTCAGACACGGCACTTCCTAGTGGGCTGTTTTTGGAGCCGCCGATGACGCGAATCTTGTGTGGCAAGGATTTGGCATGGCTGGAGATGCTGTGGGCTGGCAGGGGAGCATAACGGAGCCAACCGTCCAGGCCATCTTCTGCAAGGACGCAGGTGGAGAAGGTGAGGAGAAGAGTTGAGATCCTCATGATGGGACTATCACTGCGATTGTACCAAGTTGAAGTGGAAGTCAACAGAGGTGGTTGCCTCCATAGCCATGGTGAGCGACTTTATAAAGTTTTATCATGGCTTATTTCACGATATTAATCTTGGCTATGTCCAAGACGAGGTAATTCCCATTCAGGCTGATTGAATTAGCCTTTGAGCGGGAGTTTGGGGAAGATCTACATCGGACCATTACTCCATCAATCGGCTTTGAGATACTAACTTGGGGTAAAGGGCCCGGGCTCAGTCCTTGACCAGTCTTGGTATAACGTGAAGACTCTTGTCAATCACTCGAGGAAGAATGACATTCCCTCGGCAATCTCTCCGAAACGTGAAGTTGCTTTTTCCCAGTTGTCAGTGCTGATCTTGAAACATAACAGAACCGTCAAACTCAAAGTTTATTCTCTTTAGGCAAAAATCACCATGGCAGACCAAGATCAGCGATTTCATGCAAGGGGGATTGCGATGAAGGAGGGGGAGGGGGCAATTGGAGCCAGACTGAATCGCTCAGTGCAGATATTTTATGTAAACATTTCAAGCGTACATAAATATGCGAGAGATATGCACATGAATTTGCTGATCTCTGGTCTGACGGATGTCGGCTGCCCCCCGAGAGTCTTGACTGGACAGCAAATCCCCGGCGCAGTTGGCCTATGAGAAGACAACGCATCAAAGACGAAGCGAGAATTGGCGAGTGCAACAAGGACAGCGCACAAGATAACAGGTAGCCTAAAATGTTACAGAGTGAAGAGAGGACAGGGAAAAGAAAATTTGACAATTGAACAGCACAAGCACAATGGCGCATTAAACGAAACATGAGACTGAGTCATAATGGACATTTTCAATGAGTTGTCGACTGCTTTGTACCTGACCGTTTCTTTCTGAGACATGTTCGTGGCCTTTGACTCATGCACAACAGCTATACAGCATGGCCAGATCCACTGTAATCCAGTCCACTGTAGCCACTGTAACCACTGTAACCGCCTGTGGCTGTCCACCAATTTGTCCTGGTTGTGTAACAGCAAAACTTTTTAGCACACGACAACAATTCTTTTTCCCATGCAAATTGCGGCTATCGAGGCTCAACCACGTAACATGATTCGTCCAGATCACATCACCAGCCAGCAACAATGCAAAAGTGACTAACTTAACTCTGGGTCCTGTCTCAAATCGAGGCCTTCCAAGTGTATCTCTCCACTCTTGGGCGCATAGTGGACCAGGATTACCGGGTCTAGAGCCAGGACTCGTCTACAGTCAAGCCTTTTGGCACCACAAAAAATCGAGCCGGATCGTCAATCATTGAATCCATATTTCAAGAAGCATCTCCAGATCCTGGCATTGTTGGGAAACAATGGCACTCTATACGGGCCGGATGCACAAAGAAAAAAACAGATGCATTTGCCTTGCCTTAGTCCTGTAGCATCTGCATGCAGGCCAAGTGCATTTAGCTTCGGGTAGCATACCCTCTTGTTCAAAATCCACTTGTTAGGCATGCACAAGTCTTGTTTGGTCAGTTGGACCCTCTCTTCATGGCATGTTGGCCGCGTCAGGTCTTGATTTGTTGGCTTCTTCAGGCTGCAGACCACTATTTCGGTCAAAGCGACCCGTTTGTACGCGTTACACACTCCACTACGTTAGTAACCGTAGCTGGTTGAGATATGACCTCTCTAATTGGCACCCTTGCTTAGAGCTTCTCCATGTATAAACCACCACTTCAACAAAGACTCACTCCACGCCAGCAAGGACAGCTGTAATCCAAGAGACGAACTAGCTATAAAGACAGGTGGCCACCATTCCCCAGACCGTTCTTGTACTCCAATCTCCTCATTCACTTCAGCTTTTATTCTTATTATAATGCTTAATCTCTCTTCCTCCTTCAACCACTTACTACACATTTCTAATGATCATTCACAATGGGACGAACAAGCGACAACATTCACTTCCCTCGCCATGTCGAGCGTATCCCGCGTCGAGCAAACGGCCCCAGCGGATACAGCGATTCATTGGGGAGAGCAGTCTTGATCGAGATTATCAACTACCTGGCCGATGTTGTCGATGCCATCGACGATATCAAGCTATCCAAACAACACAAAGATCGAACGAAGCTCAAGAACGACAGGAAGAAGATGTGCGATACTATCGTGCGGGGTGCAAACACCTTCACTGCTCTGTTCAATGCTGCCAAATACCAAGCCAAGTTCATAGACCTTGCCCGTATGTATCTGCCCATCATACCATACTCAAGTCACCCGAGCTAACATGGTAAACAGCCAAGAACTTGCCACTTTACCGGGACGAGATCAACAGTCAATTACTGTACCCACTGTCGAAAGTCAACTCTATGAAGCCAAGCCTTACCCGATCGTTCTCATTCAGTATATACCAACAAAGGCTCATGGCCATCTTGGTGAATATCGAGGCGGAGATTTGCTGGTGGCTCAAGATCCCCCGCCCAAACATTGCCTACGATAAGGGCCTAGCAAATACCAGCAAGACATACCCTAAGAGCTCATCCACACATACGCATGGCAAAGGATCAACACACACCTCCAAGGCCACCTCACATGCATATGGTAAGGGCTCGACCACACACACACATACCACCAGCAAGTCTCACGGCCAGCGTTCGACGCACGGCAGCAAGACTCATGATCAACGATCATCAAGACCCACCCAGTCAAAGAGTGGGCACCGACAGAAGAGAAGCTCTTCGCCAGTAGACAAGTCAGGTGGCGGCTGCGCTGTCATGTAGCTGGCTACATTTGACCGTAGCTGCGCCATCATACGATTACATGAAACATGACAATAGCGTAAAGATAGTATTATGTTTAATAAAAAACGGAAAAAACGGAAATCTGGGCGGAAATATTGATTAGGCAAACAATCGGACGGATCAAGGAGTTGGAAAAACGGACAAAACAGGAATTGGGTTCATCGGCGGCGGCATCTTTCACGGGCTAAATTGCACAGATATCACGGGTAGGATCTCTCATTGGAGTATTCACACTAGGCATTATTTAAAAAGCAAACGATCTTGACTTTCCTTCTCGTAACTCAATCTTCCTGCGTCTTCATATGTGACATGTGCCCGATAGTATCAGCGAGTTCAAGAACCATCAGCCCTGCAGTGGTAAGCAATACCCCCCAACTCTTTCGCTATCTCATAACAGTATGGTCCACGCTTAGCCCTCCGCAACCGCTCTTCCAGACACTGTCTGAATGTGCCGCACGGAAGCGTCTCGGAGTCGTGTCGCTCAATAGCCGCCCACTCAAGCTTCTTCATCTCCTCCAAACTCCCATGTCTACCTTCGATACTCTTGAGTACTTGCTTTTTTGCATCCTCTGGGATCTCTGGGTTATCGAATGCTTCTTGATAGGCGTCTAGAATCACCTTGGTGCCTTTTGGAGGAATCATAAGAGTCCAGAGTACATCCCAAGATCCGATTTCAAGGGTTGGTCCTGAGCTCGGCCATTCAGGTCTGGACCTTTCGGTGATTTTGAGCTCTAGAACACCTGAGATGCTGTCGTGAAACTCTACAAAGGGGACTTCGAAGTACTCGTCGGCCCAACGGATTTCGTCAACTCCGTGCAGGGCATTGTCAAGATGATAGCCGTTCCAAGTTCGTCCAAAGCCATTGCTGATCTTTAGGAACTCCTTGTAGTCATCCGGCAAAGCAATACCGAGTTTTTTCTCAAGGGACAAGATCTGTTCGTCGGTGGCTGGTGGCAATACGAAGAGTGTTTCGGGAACTGGTTTTCGCATTTCTTCCCAATCGTCCACAGCATTGGTCTTGGTATGACGCTCCAACTCAAGAAGAACTTCCTTCAGCGGCTTGGACTCGATCTCATCTTTCTTTCGACCATGGTTGAGGCGCTCATAGAATGTCTCAATGACTTGTTTGGTGGTGGTCTCCAGTTTGCTTCTGTCAATAGGGACTTGCCGCGCCAACTCCCCGGTAGACAAGAGCTCGCATAATTCGTGACGCCCTGCAAGCAATGAAAGCATCCACCTTCTATGAAGGTCCTTTGCTATTATTTGAAGGGCTTCTTGCACTTTCTGCTCGCTTTTAATCGTCTGCATATCATCGCTCTGCTTCGACGCCAGCTTCAAGGCGGTGCAAAGAGCATCAACGGCCGCACGACTTCGCCTTCCGTCTCCAAAGGAAAGGCTGTCGTCTCTCGCCTGTTTTAGTTGTTCTTGTAATAATTCATGATCGTTTGTTTCGTCCCTCTGATCTTCATCCGCCGACGAGTGTTCACCAGATGCATCCTCGGTTTTATCTTTCTCGGGGATCTCATCAGGCCATTGGTTGGCTGCTGCAAAGAACGGTTTGAAGTGCCTGATCTCTCTGCGCTGCCAATCTGAAGTAGTATCCTGCAGTAGTAGCGATATCAGCGCCTTGGTGGTTCCGATCTCGCCTAGTACTGCAAATTCTTTGGCCAGGTCGGTAAGCTTGTCGTAAACCTCTTTGAGAGAGGGGTTTGTCAAGATCGCATTGCGATCGAATCTCTTGGGTTCAGGTTGAGACATTTTAGCGTAATGGGAGCCTTATCGTTCAGAAGGCTATGGCAGCGGGTACATAAAGAGTAGGTTGTTCACGATGTTGAGGTTCGAATTCTTGGTCAGATAAGCAGACCTTTGCTTACGTGCTGACGTCATAAAGTCGACCACTACATGGTAGAGATGGGTAAGCGGTGACATGAGAATTGTCGTCTCAAACTTGGGTTGTTAAGAGAAAGAAAGTATGCTACTGCGATAAATGCTGGTCAATTCAGAATAAGGTGACCAGGTTATTTCGTCTCAACTGCAACTGGCGGGTAATTCTTCTGATACCTTGACGGTGAGTAATTGGTCTTCACCAAAACGTACGCGTCAAGTACAGAAGCATACCACAAGAGCCGCGCTTCCTTGACAGCTAAGAGACGTTAGAGGCAGATATCATGAGTAGGCTAAGAGTTCGTGGCGGGTAAGAGACTGATTGAGACGGAGACGGTTTTAGACATATCACAGAGCGCAGCGGGAAATGAGTTTTTGTCCTCAGATTGCTTCAGATTAATTAAGCAAAACTAAATGACTAACGAGCACAGTACCAGACCATCCCCTTCTTCATCTAGCTATAAAACTTGATGCGATCAACAGGACTCTTTTATACATGAAAGTTGACCAGAAACCATCACCTTCTTCCCTCCACTTCATGGTCCTCCGTTCATTCCACATCTAAAACCAAACAAGAATCGAATCCTCAAAGAAGTTGCTTAAGCGGAGCAAGGAGAGTTGCCGTTGTTGTTGGCCTGGGCACCGGGGAAACCGCCCTGCTGGCCGTTGTTCTGCTGCTGCTCACCACCCTGCTGGCCGTTGCCGGCAGCGGGGGCGGGGGTCTCAGCGGGGGTCTCAGCGGGAGCATCGCCGGAAGGAGCGGCGTTGTTGTCACCGGCGGGAGCGGCGCCACCAGCGGAGGTGGTTCCGGACCAGACCTTGGGGCCGGGCATGGGGAAGTCCTTAGCACCGTTGTAGATGGAGAAGTTGGCGTACTCATCGGTGTCCTTGTAGGCACCGGGGAACTTGACCATCTCGGCATCGACCTTGCCGGAGCCACCAGCGACCTTGACCTGCATGCAGGAGACGTAGTGCTCGGGCTGGTTGACGTGAGATCGGTGGATACCGATGTGCTCGACACGGAGGAGGTACTCGCCGGAGGGGGTACCCTCGGGGATCTTGACGTCAGCGGAAGGAGAATCGTAGTTGCACCAGGCGTCCTTGGTGAAGTCACCACCGGCGTTGCAGACACCCTCCTCCATGATCTTGAACCAGTCACCGTCACCCTTGTAAGACTTGACATCACCACCGGCGTCGGACATGTAGGCCAGGGTAGGTCCGGGGTGACCCATCTTGCCACCGACTCCGAGCTTGAAGGTGATCACATCACCGGCCTTGACATCGGCAACCTCAGTGGAAGCACCGTTGCCGGTGGCACCCTGGTTGCAGATGATGTCCTCACCATCAGCGAAAGAGTTGTCGCGGATATCGGCGGAAGGGTTGGAGGAGAACTTGATGGGGTTGTACTTGGTAGCACGGGTGAAGTCACGGATGTACTGGAAAGGAGCAGAGTCCTGGCCGTTGACGGTGGCAACCTCGAAGAAGTAGTGGGCAGAAGCGACCTGCGAGAGGGCAGCGAGAGCGATGGTAGAGAACTTCATTTTGAAAGATTGGTGGTTGAGGATAGTAAAATTGCTTGGTTTGCTGGAGACTGGCTCGTGATTGTAGTGAACGAAAGAAACGAGAGACTAGCTCTTCGAAAGAAAGACTGAAGTGAATGAAAGAAAGATGAAGATCTGTTGATGGAGAGAAGGGAAAAAGCTGAGAAGAGCCCGGAGAACGAGATGCCTTTATAGATTTTGGATCTCGACTTGTCTCGCCATTCTTTGACAGATTTGGCAGGGGTCTATACTATGCCGGGGGTTTAGACCAGAACCAGAAGCAGAATTCATCCGTTTTGCCCCAATTTACTCAATATCAAACGTCCAAGAGAAAACATTCATCCCCATCGTGCAGAAACCCTGGCAGGTTCCTCTAGCCCGGCCAATCTCAGCAATGTGTTTTCCACTGCCCCTCGTCTCGTAAAGCCCTGTTACAGAGTGCGGCGAGCGGTAACCACCAAGTCTAGGGGTTGTTTCAGTGGACGTTGAAAACGCACCAATCAACAGCGCTGTTTAATTTAACTAAAGTTACGTCTACCAGGGATCTCAGGTTTCGCCTATTGGCCCCTAATAAACAAGTTTAAAAAGAAACATAAAATTTAACTTGATTCTTATCTACCAACTCAAAATATGGTGATTGATTGCATGAGGCCCAAAAAGTAAAACGTCAACGGTTCTTTAGCGTGACAGACGCCACTGCGCCATCGTTGCATCCATCGCAGACTCGAGGCTGTCGAGGACCCTCCGGTCCCTCCCAAAATCTTACGACCCAAGCGACTGTCAACTTCGCGGCGCGAGGCGGGGACACAATTCAAGACGAGACCATGAAACGCTAATTTCGGTCAAGGGGGGTTTGCGGCTCTTGGCGACAGGGATCTGGAAACGAAGTCGTGAATCTCTGGGTAGTGGAGCTAGCCCCTAGTTGGTGATCTTAGCTTTCAAGGCTCCAACTTCAAGCTGACCGCCACAGACCTGTCAACTCTAAAGCATATTCTGTCCTTTGTAGTATCGTGTAGGTAATAGTTGGTCTCTACCATCACTGTGAGAGCAGTCTGTAATGCTTGTAGCCTGCCAGACCTTCCTCAAGCTGACTCGTGGCGCTTCTCCCCTGCAATCCCCCTTTCTCTCAACGGGTGTACCTGTCAATCATTTGCCAAGACTCCTGTTTTTCTTTTCCTCCGATGACAACTCAAACGATGAAACTAAAACTCGAGGCTACCGTTGGGCCAGCTCCCCACAACGGGATGAACCATAGTGAGCACGTCTGATCTAAAGGTTGCCAGACAATGGGCCGATACCGAAACAGTAACTTTTGCGATTAAAGACGGCATTGACTGATGCCAAAGTTAGCCTCTGGACTGTGCGTTTGGTGCAGTCAAGCCACTGCATGGCTCTGATCCGAGCGTACGGTGACAGATTCACTACATCTTTAGTAAAACTTAGTCTACTTTCTTTACGACGACTTTGATCGGGGAATCTACAGCCTTGATTCTTAGTTCTGGAACGGTTAGGCGGCCGCTTAAGTAAACATTGTGTCAACTTGTTTATGTAGGGTAACATCCAAGAAAGTGACATGACCTTGCTGCACACGAAGCGCTTATGGTTTCAGCATCACGAAAGAAGTAAATGCTGACGCCGTGAGGAAATGGTTGCGAACCGCTTGTCAACGTCATGCATTGAGTTTGATCTGGTAATCGGCGCTTAGATTCTGTCTTGAAATTCGACATTCAATGGCTTTGCAAAGTGCTATGACAATCTTGCTTTGCACCTGAATTCGTTGTCAGCACATTCCACATCAGGGGTCTTGGCAGGGGCTCCAGTTAAGCTTATCGACTGTAGCCTGTAAGATCAATGGGTATGCGGTTCCGAAGAATTCCATGCAGTAGCTTCTAATGATGCCCGGACTTTTAACGATCGCAAAAGGCGCCAATCGTGAACATGTCAAACCTACGGTAACAACGCGTGATCTACTCGATGTTCCAGAATGCAACTACAGACCATACTGAACATCATATTACACGGAATAATTTCTTTCTTAACGTATCATTTATTAATGTACATCAGATGGTCCAGGACTCATCGGGAAATCTCGAGTGTCAATAGTCTGCACCCCTGTAATATTTGGGTTGCCGCTGCATCATTCTTCGACATGCGTCCCTGTCATGTCGCCGACTGACAAGTGGCAATGACCAGCGTTCACCGCTACGCAAGACAGCTGGACAGATCTTACAGAGGAACGTGCTGTTCAAGATGCTCCGTATAGTATGTTCAGATACACAAATCTGTCAACACCAAGCAGTGAGATCTTCATGATATTGAACCCACGATATAGGAACCTCGCGGCTGGGAAGGTTTGATCCCCATGCCAGCCAGCTCCATTCCATCCCCTGCACTTGGGAAATGGAAATGTTAAGCCAAGACTTCCATTTAGCTTATGTACAGATGATTAATCTCTCTATCAAACAAGAAAGTGCCCACAACCGTCGACCTTTACCGCAGAAGCTATAAAAGAAACCTCTCTTACTCCTTCAATAAGCAACTTCAGCCCAACACCACAGACAGGCCAAAATGTCCACCCAGTGTCCTAAGTATAGTACTAAATCTGGGGATCTCATCTGCACTAGAAATTCCTCTCCATTATCCATCTCCGTTGAGGATGGGAAAGGGGCAGGTAGCAACCGGGGAAAATACCGTGAGCAAGGTAGCGTCCTAGGCGAGCGGCTAGGTCCGGACATTTAGTGGAATCCGCCCCATCGGAATGATGGTATTTCCGCCAGTGATTACGCTCGAGCCCCCTGCCCGTATCTTTTCACCGTTAGATAATCTCGTCCTTGGTACCGTTTTCTAATCATAATTTCCGTTTTAATGAAGGCTCATCAACAGGGATTGCCTCAAACGACAGGTATCAATTATTCACCCGCCATCAGATAAACGTTGGTGTGTTGGGCCTCTGTAGCAGATTGATGGTTTTGCGACTCTGTACTGCAGCGATGCAGATGGGATAACAAGGTTGGGCAAATACGAGACAGCAATGTACCTCTGACCAGGACCGGAGTTTAACCTTTGGCACTGTGCAGCGTGAACTTTACTGCAATTGCCGGTAGTCGACCCCCACTTTGAGATGGGCTCTCCCGTCTGTCCTTTGTAGGAGTGTAGGGTAATGATCAATGATCGAAATATAGAAGACAATAGCTTGTTGACTATGAGTACTGCAGCTTTATTTGTAGCTTGATAATTGTGATAGAAATGACTGTCATTTATAGTGACTTTCACTGATGTACTGAGAATGTCTATGGTCAACGTTGACTATGTCTCTCATTGAACATGTCCCCCAGTTGCTTCCGGATCATGACAAAATAAAACTGCTGGTATCGAGAAGCATGGAGGGATATGATTGGCAGTCTCTATTAGTCATACGGACGGACACAGAACTTGCACGGCTAAACTTCGGATAAGAGTCTACCTGCCACCCGCCGCTTCACAATGTTAATTAGCCTGGCAGTGTCCAGAGCTTCGACGTGATAGGCTACGGAATGCTTCCGCTTTCCTTGACCACTCTGTTCCTCCTTTATCTTATCGGCGATTCCAGTCGCGACGCCACAACGCGAGTTGGCGACCATGTTCTGTGGCGTCTGAGCCCAGGTACCAACCGTTGTGGAAATAGCATTTCCAACGTCATAGCCACGTTGATGCTCTGCCGATGTTGCTGGGTTCCAATACTTGAAGATTGCTCCAGACTCTAGAGGCGTTGCGGGTGGTGTGATCACTGTGATGCCACGACACTGAAATGTGCCTTCAGCTGAACGCGACGGCTTCGTGAGGCTTGCCATCAGCGCGCAAAAGGATGGGCAGACGCGGGGTCGCGACAGAATAGCTCAGCACTCTCCCCGTTCGTTGTGTGACTAGCTGCTTGATCCTTTTGTGCCTCCTCGTTATTTGCCCCTCTAATGCTTATCTTGCTTGTATTGTACACCAAGAGAGCTGAGCTGACGATCGTGGTGGATGTGTGAGAACAAATAGTGGCGAGAAATGCTTTTACCTCAGAAATTCCCCGATGGCGAAGATCTCATTGTGAATGGTTGACTTCAGTAAAGTGGTGGTATGGATCTGGTTCCTCCTCCCACCCGTGACCCATCCAACATGGTCAACACCAGAAGTGAAGTTTAAAATAAGCCTGAGGTAGAACAAGTGTCACGGTCTACATGCTGCGTTTCTTCAGCCAAGCAGTCCAGGTCAACATGATTCTAATTGTTGGCACTGCTTTCTTGACTCATTCTAAGACAATCCTTGGTCAAAACGGCGTTCGCGACACGTTGTTTTATCACGCCATGTCGGTATTTTCGAAGCTTCAGGGTAACGCCAACGCCAGGGTGAAGTCTCAGCTGACAACATGACAGCCCCACTCTGTCGGATTTACTCAAGCTCCGCGAGCTTGTGCCTGGCCCTGACTATCACGAACCTTATCTCTTATCTTATCACAGCGAATCCTCCCATTTGCTGACGACGATCCACGAGCTAAGCATCCACCAGTCGAAGCCGTCTCAGACCTTAAGATTGGGTTTGACATCATCGCCCTGCAATAGCTGAACCTAGGACTAATTACATGGACGAATGCGCAACTAACCTCTCTTTTCTTTGGAAGTACCTCTCTGTGATAGTGACTGTACAGTGCAGCCTGTACCCTTGATCTGGACCAAACTGTGCTGAGACATTTGACCCTCGACCTACGCTAGGGATGAGTTTGCACCCATCTTGGCAGCTACCAGACATGCCGATCACAATCGGCGACTGTCTCGATCATGATCAAAGCTGAAGACAGACACCACATCAGCTCATGAAGGCGATATCAATCACTCACACAAAAGGCAGGGCCGGCGCTAAGGTGCGTGCAAGACCCAACTGTCAAAAGAGCTGACGAAAAAGGCCAGTCACCTTACGTTACTGGCAGTGTGCAATTTGCTCGCTTTATTCCGAGAACCGAATCTCAGAACCAACAACCCAACGCACGGGTCAAAGCCAACGGCAGGGGGCCATAACTCGCGGGCTATCGAAACTCAATCCGGCCAGAGTAAATAAAGGGCAGCCAGTAATAATTAGTGTAAACTCTCGTCTTCAGCCCCCTCGACTTTAAAAGGAAAGTGGTGTTCAAGATTCTCATTAAACGTTGGCCAAAGACGGTTTAGTTCTGAGACAAGTCGATAGTTAGCCGCCACCAAGAACAGTCGCGATGGGTGTCATGCGTAAAACAATCTGTTCAGAGCTGAGGAGTTCTCGACTGACCGGTGTATGATGCTGTGATTCACGGCAGGCACCTATCATCCATGGTGTCGCAAGCTGCCGTGATTCACTCTATATCAGAATGATTACTTAAATCCGGACAAACCGCTGCACGAAACGAAGATCCGAGCAAACACAGCACTGAAACTTTTCAAGATGGGTTCACATATTTTCTCTCGTGCCCCTAGTAATATGACCACACCACAATCTGAGCCGCGCACTTCAAAGATGAAGATTCTCTTCCTCTGCACTGCGCACAACTCCCTTTCACAACAGCTCTTCTTGCATCTCAGTCAAACGCACACTGTCACTGTTGAATATGCGCTCTCCGACACAGCCATGATCGAGGCAGCAAGCCTCGTGCAGCCTGACATCATCATTTGCCCGTTCTTGACTACAGCTGTCCCAAGTGAGGTCTACGACAATTACCTGACTCTCATCGTTCATCCTGGACCACCAGGTGATGCCGGCCCCAGTGCTCTTGACTGGGTGTTGATGGGCGACGATGGTACCGTGTCGGACTCTGCTGAACTTCTCAGGTCACAGGCCTGGAGTCAGACTGGTCGCTCTCACTGGGGTGTCACGGTGCTGCAAGCCGTCGCTGAGATGGACGCCGGTCCAGTTTGGGCATTTGAGCAATTCAAGATTAACATCGACGACCTGGGAACAACAAAGGCGACACTCTACCGTGATAGCGTCACGCAAGCTGCCGTCACTGCAGCACTCGCTGCTCTGAACCGTATTATTTCGGCAGCCAACGGATATCTCAACCCAAATGTTGCGACGGCCTTGACTCGACACTCCCTACTGCAGATACCTGACGTCTGCGGTGTATCGGTGCATCTCCAGCCAAACCCTTCGTACAAGTCTCTCTCCGTCACACAGCAAAAGCCCTTCCTCGGCGGGCCAACACACTGCCGACCGCTCCTCCGGGCGGCAGACCGGAACTTCGACATCAAGACGGAATCAGCAAAGACCATATCTCGAAAGATCAGGTCATCCGACTCGCAGCCCGGTTGTCTGACTAAACTGTTCGGCAACGTCAATCTCTATGTCTACGGGGGCATGATCGAGGCTGGAAGGAGTGCAGACTGTAAACACCAGCCTGGTGAGATCATCGGACGTAGAGACGACGCGGTCTGCATCGCTACATGCGATGGCCTGGGCATTTGGATCACTCACATCAGACGACTCAAACGCAAGGTCGACGCGATGCTCTGGCCCAAGGTGCCTGCTGTCTCTGGTCTCGTTGAGCTCGGCCTGGTTAATGACTGCACTTTGAATGACTCGACTTCACTGCGACCACTGACTGGCTGGACCAAAGCTTCATGGTCTACCTATCAGAACATCTGGGTCGACTTTTCCATCGTCGCAGGCACACAGCGCGTTGCATTTGTCTACTTTGAGTTCTACAACGGTGCCATGAGTACCTCCCAATGCTGCCGACTGATCGAAGCTCTCGAGTATGTTGCTTCTGTCAAGTCTCTCGAAGCTATTGTGATGATGGGTGGCGATTCTTACTTCAGCAACGGCATCGCCCTCAATGTTATCGAGGCAAGTGCCGACCCTTCAGCCGAGTCGTGGCGAAACATCAACCGCATTGATGACGTTGTGTACATGCTTCTCGAAGTGTTTCCCCAAAAGAATGTTATGACCGTCGCAGCGATGAGAGGAAATTGCGCTGCCGGTGGGGTGGCTCTCGCGACAGCTTGCGACGTGGTGATGGCGAGCTCCCAGTCTGTTCTCAACCCTGCCTACAGAGCCCTGGGCCTCTATGGTTCTGAGTATCATTCCTTGTCCTACCCCGGGCGGTGCGGACCAGAGGGCGCGAGGCGCATACTTCGGGACATGCTGCCCATCTCAGCCTATCAGGCCAAAGACCTTGGTCTTGTTGACCATGTCCTCCCAGGCTCGGGGTCCAGCCTAGACACTACCATCAGAGACTACGTTGAGTTGCTGACCTCCGCTCCTTACAAGCCTGGTAACTGGAAATCTCACGTCGACGTCAGTCCTTCTGGACTCGCAACAGCAAGGGCCCATGAACTCAGTGAGATGGCCAAGGACTTTTGGAGCGCAAGATCAGAGAGATACACATCGCGACGACGAGACTTTGTTCGCAAAGTCAAGCCCAACAAGACGCCTCTGCGCTTTGCTACGCACCGAAGGCGGGACGGGCAACTCGACGAGGAGGAAGCCGACTCTTTCGACGATGTCGCTAGGTACGAGGCCAGAGCATTGCAGAAGATCATGGAGGAAAGGTCGCAGATGAAGAATGTACCTCTGGCGACGCAACATGAAGACGTCAAGTCTCACAAGGATAAGGTCATCATCACCTCAGAACTGTTGGGGGAAACAAGAGGTGCTCAGGACGGGAAGGCCATGTTGTTTCCTTGTTACTATGAAGTTGATACCCCAGTTTGTACATAGTATCCAGTTAGGCACAGAGACTTTGAACTAAAATATTTCGGCCCCTATGTTTTTAGCGGTCGTTTCTCCTGAGAATTCTGAGGATCACCCAAGAAAGCCGGTTTATTTATACCTGGTATCATGTCATTTTACTGTATCCTATATATTGTGACAGATCACCCAATAAGTTGAGAAAACGCAGCTTCTACTCTTGAACAGTGACGTGCCCGAGAACATCATGCAAAGCAGACAAAAGGGCGTCCCGCTTCTCGATGGGAACAGTATGAAGGTCGCGACTGCACAAGATATTCAGCGAAGCCAATTGGATGAGGAGGTCCTGCTTCTCCCTTTCGTCCTTTGCGATATCACAGTCGTAATCATCAATCGCCATTTGCAAGGTCGTAATCCTATCGCGGAACTCTGCCCGGCGCTCCTCTTTTCCTCTCAAGCCATTCTCCAAGCTTTCAAGGGCAGCCTGCGCAGCTTCCTTTGCCTTGTCGGCTTTCATCACTTCCTCCTGGCTGTGAATGAGAACATCATGTGTCTGTAGGCATTGCTCCCCGTACTCTACAATTGCGGAAAGAATGACCTCTGCGAACTTTTCTGCCTTCTCGAGCCGATCCGTCGCCAAATCGTGTACTTGAATAGCTTCATTATGGAGCGCTTGCCATTGGTAGTCATCGACACGTTTCAACTCACGTTGCTTTTCTTCTTTTTCCTTCAAACACATGTTCTTAACCGACTCGGTGCCCGCGATACGTTCTTGAAGGATTGAGATTTGTCGGCTGATCGAGACTCGACGAGAGCTTTCCTGGGTAAGATACAACGTTAGTGTGCCGACTCCATATCAGGTTGGAGATCACAACTAACAATTCGTTTCATCTCAAGATCAGTGTCAAGATCCGGAGAGCTGGAAGTCTCCTGGGGTTCGGTGTCCAAGTCGTCATCGGGGCCAAAAGCGAGTCGAGTTCGCTTTCGAGTATTCAACTGCGGGAGTACAGAAGCTGGGCTTTCTTTGACGCAGCGACTGTTATCAGGGCTCAGAAGTCCTTGTTCAAGGCCGATCGGGCCGTCATGAACGTTGCTCTCAAGATCTTGGTGGATGTTCTCAATGCTTGCGTCTAAATCGGCTTGATCGTCGCAGTGTTCCTCGCCCTGATTGAAAGGCGGTGTCCGAAAGGCATGCACAACAGTCCTAGTTGATCCTTGTATAGATTTGGGATCTTGATGTGTCTGTGAGACCCATTTCCGAGCCAAGTGGCAGTCCGCAGTCAGAGCGATAACATCGTAATTTCCTGGTCCATTGCGTTGTTTACGCCTGTTACATAGGCCGACAAGGAAGTGGCGTAGGTCATTGAGAGAGACTGAAGAACCTGGCCGACAAACGAGCTCTACGACTGAAGCCATTGCCTCTGCGTTGTTGCAATTCCAGTCTTCGGGTATGGGAGTGAAATCAGGAGGCAGCCATTCCCAGGGCCAGACCCCGGCGACCAGGTAAATTCTGCTCAGACATTTCTGAATTTTGTTTCTCGAATCATCCCTATCCGCCTTATTGGACGGTGCGGGAGTCACAGGGGCGGTATCTGTCATACTGCATGTGGTCGCGCGAAGGACGGATCGACCTGGGGGAGATTTTTCAGTCATGTTCTCCCAAAATCTCTGGATCTTCCAAGACTGGAAGAGACAAGAGAAAGAGAATAAAAGAGAGGGGAAATGAAAGAAAAACAAACAAAGAAAAGCAAGCATCCGTGCTTTGCCCAGAACGCCACTCGTGTAACAGTGCCATATCATAAGGTGAGAGGCTGCCAGACATTGATATTTACGCTGAAGCTAGGGTTGGAAGAATTAAACGTTGAGGGCAAAAAAAGATGAAATAACTTCGTCATGTTATGCTGGCTTAGACAAGCACTTGGGCTACTTTATTCTGGCACCCCAAGAACTATCGTTCCATGACCTACCTACCTGCTGACCATCTCCTGAGCACGAGGCAAGTCTCCGGTTTCCACTCAAGGCTTCCTGCCCCAGATAAAATAGACAGGGAGGTAAAGGTGAATCGACGGATCACGAAGCTCCTTCTTGGCCTTTGCCATGAGAACCTGCACTTCCTCCTGACCCCATCCCATAACCTTACCAAGAAGCATAGGTGTGTACGAATCAATGGCCGCACAGGACTGAACAACCTGACATTTCCCGACCTCTTTCAGCACCGGGTCCTTGGGCCAGGCACCGATAGGAATCTATACAGTTATCAGCCAAAACTCATTGAACTAGAGGAGCCAGCATGAACAAACCTTGCGAATCTCCTGGTGCACGTCCACAAAGCCGGCATTGATCATCTTCTCCTTCCACCCTGGCACACTGTCAATCGGCTTGCCAAACTTATTGCTGCTATCACGCATGGCCTCGGCCCAAACTTCGGCGTTGACAGCCTTCTTGATCGAGTCGTCATCTGACATGAAGAATCCGCGCTGGGCCTTCATCTCTAGATATCCACCACTGCTCAAGTTTTCGAATGCGCGTTGGAAAAACTGCTCCTCGTTGGCGATGCAACCTTCCAGCTCGCGGGCATGGATGTAGTCAAATGGCTTCTTGTATACCCATGGGTCTTCAAAGTCGTCCACTTCGAACACACAGTTGGTAGGGGTCCTGGGTATGAACTGTCAATTTGCTTCCAAGGGCTACGGAGCTGGACATACCATTCAGGTTGAATAGGACTGAGGTCTGTTCCAATGACTTCTGCTGATGGGTGTTCACTATTCCGGGGTCATTAACTCTAATTAGTGGCGAAATGGAAAGAGTTGCTCACTCTGCAAAATCGATAGCCCAGATGCCAGTACCTGTGCCTAGATCAAGGACCCGTCGCGGGCTGTCAGAAATCGGTGCAGTATAGAGCCTTCCTTGTGTAAGAAGACTGTAAATGTGATGAACCAGGTCCATTCGATTTTGCTCCTCGTCATCGTTTGGCTAAGTCGTGTTAGAGTTTGGAAGATAACGCGCACATACAGAATACAAACCACTAGATAGGTGCCTTCGTGGAAGGCATGGTACCGGCGGCCGTTCTACTGTATTGTTAGACAAGCCATAGGAAGACGTCCATGAAGCTAACCTCGTATCTATATAGTTAGCCCGACAATCATGAATGCGAGTTTTGTTTGAACCTTACCTATAGCTAAAGATGCTCGACTTGAGGGATGTGAGGTAGCTCGAAGTGCCCTCTCTGCAACATCGTATTAGTAAGTTGTACTGTCAGGATTCAATTCCCCTCGACATACCCGAGTTCTAGAGTTGAATCACTGTCCGCAGCATCATCCTGGGCAACCTATCAGCACATATGATCACTCTCGGGATTGGGGAAATTACCTCTGCCTCGAGCACGGCAGGGACGTCCTCAGGACGCTCGTCGGCTATCTGCGCAGTTTGAGAAGCCATCTTCAAACAAAAATATCACTACAGAGTTTGAGGTACAAAGGACCTCGGCACACATTGTGGGTTGCCCCGCCTCTTTATGGGATGCCAACCCTCAGATTCTTCAATGTAACAGCACGTTGATTGCTCAGAAAGATCAGATCAGTTGTTGGTTTATGTCTCCACTCGGTTAATGCCACGAAGGGGAGACAAGACACCAATTGGGATGTCTCCGGTAATATTGCCGTCGGGTTATGGGTCTAAACCCCGGTTGATCGACTTTGGTTCCCGCGCGAGCCGCTCCCGTCATCCTTAGACTAGACAGTCTCGATTGGCCATGGAGGAGTTAGAAGGGACAATGGAAGCCTGTAACCACAATGCTGAGATACTCAATTCAATTGAATGTAGACTGGGTTCAATATGTCGATGCACAATTGAGA
This sequence comes from Fusarium nanum, assembly GCA_004367095.1. NCBI lineage: Eukaryota > Fungi > Ascomycota > Sordariomycetes > Hypocreales > Nectriaceae > Fusarium > Fusarium nanum. Next base: position 147,161 of record QGDY01000198.1, on the reverse strand, counting down.
TTTGTTCCTGTGAGGTGCATTCACGAATGTGGAGATGGAGGGAGGGCCCTGTCTGAAAAGCCTGTCTCACGGACGCTGTTGGTCGCACGTCGCATCAAAAACCAGGTCTGGATACGAATCCGCTGCTCTTTTCGGCGGCACCACATTTGGAAGGTCTGTTGGTCCGGCCCTGTTGGTTTGGACACATCATATCCGGTAATATTCACCTACGCCACGCGTCAGTGCAACGGCTCTTGGCACTCAGAATGACCAAGGTTTGAGAAGGCGCCCAAAGGGGTCAGACAGGATATGGCAATGTGATGGGCTGAGTCCAAGTCGCCGGTCTTGTGTGCATACAAGGCATAAAGCTGATGACTCAAGAGGCAATGGAGTCGGCTCATGGCGATCGCGGCCAAGAGGATTCAGTTTGGTGAAAAACGAGTGTAGATAGACAGAGGTTATATATTAAAGTAAAGAGTCAATAAGCACATACGACCAAAGGTAGTGGAAAATACGGGATCCCGTCCGCTCTCCCATAGTCAAGCCACTAACCGGCGGATTAGTAGTTGGGTCGGTGACGACCAGCGAATCCCCGCTGTTGTATGTTTTTTTTGCGTTTTTGAGCCATGACCCAATCACACGCCCTGGCCTTGTGCAGCGACACAATGTCATCCAAAGCATGCACACTTATTGTACTACGAGCTGCTTTGCATTTTTGTTCCACTCGTCATGAGCTGAAATCATATAACGTATATCCGGTATTGGTTCTCGGGATGACCGGTTTGTATGTAACAGCGGCATGGTATCCATGGGTACATGTCATGCACCTACCTTGACCATTAATCACATCACATCATGCCAAGATCTTGACAAGCGATTGTTTCTCATTTCCATGTTTGACTTTACTAGCTGAACCTAAATCTTATGTTTTGCATCAACGACCAGGCCGCCCTGGCTCGATCGACAAGTCTTCAAGATCTGAATCTCGCACTCAAATTGCGCAAGGTTGCGTGTTCTGCATAAAGTTTCGCTAATCAGAGTTACCCATCGAGCATCTCGACCCCGAATTCTACACGATGACAAGGTTGTAGATTTAAATATTGGATCTATTTAAGGTTTTTGAAGGTCAGTCATCAAGTCGTACAGTTCAAATCAACACAATTAGACATCCACAGATATAGAGCTTGTTCAATGGTATTCATATCGTTGCTTTTACTGAATAGATCAAACTATGCAAACCAAGGCCGTCATGCCATGCGCCAAAATCAAATCATGCTATCAAAATGCTCATTACAGTCGCGAAGCCGCTTGTCCAAGACCCAGATCCTTAATGATGATATCAGCCGCCTTCTCACCAATAGTAATAGCCGTATTGTTTGTGTTGGCGCCGACGTTCTCGGGTGCAATACTCAAGTCGGCCAACTTGAGAGCCTTGGTGCCATAGACGTTGAGGCGCTCATCAACAACACCGTTCTCCTCACGAGGAGCCATCCTGCATGTAGCAATGGAGTGCCATGTTGTGGCGACGTTGTTTCGGACCCACTGCTCAATAGCCTTGTCATCCTCGGCTGAGTACTCGATGTCCTTGACGTCGGTCAGGGACTCGGTAAGGTCGGCTGAGGCAGCCTTGGAGCCCTCGGGCCATTGTGGGTGGCCAGGTGCGATCTCGCCACGGTACATCTTGGTTCGGCGCATAATCTCACGCATCTTCTTGTAAGCCCAGACTTGCTTCTTCAAGTCGATGTCGTGCTCATCGCTGAGGAAACCGACGTCGAAGTCCAGAGGGTCATCCTGCTCGGGGCCGGTAATGTGGATGTGGCCTCGAGAGTAAGGATAGGCGGTGTAGTTACCGATAGTGACATATTGCTCCTCAGGAACGGTGGAAGGATCTCCAAGGAAGCTGGAACGCAGTTAGTTATGTTGATCAAAAAGAAGTGTTGAGGAAACCTACCAAGAAACCATACCCATAAGCATCAGAGGTCGGTTAGGGGCATCCTTAAAGTCCTTGTCCCACTTCTTGCGGAATTCGGGTCCCAGAGCAGTGACATCTTCTTCCGTAGGTCGAAGCTTAGAAGAGATATCAATCGAGTTCCAGCCAAGAACAGGATCCTTAGAGTCTATCAATTCCTGACGCTTGTGAGGGTTACGAAGGACGCGGTCGATAGTCTCATGTGGTTGAAGATTGGTCTTGAAAGGGTAAAGAATAAGCTGGTGGTCCTGGTACTCGTGGCCGACACCGGGCAGCTCAAGTTTGACTTCAACACCAGCCTTCTTGAGAATCTCAGGGCTACCGATACCAGATCGCTCAAGAACGGGAGGTGTACCGAGGGCACCACATGAGACGATAACTTGCTTGCGAGCCTTGACGGTCAACTTGGGGTGTTGAGTTGGACCTATTTGTGCTTGGAAGACAGGGTTGGGAGTGTATTCGACACCGACCGCGCGTTTCTCGTCATCAAGAATAACGCGCACAACCTTGGACTCGACTAGGATGTGAAGGTTGGGGTACTTGGTGTCACCGATCTTGTTGTGTAGATAAGCATGGGCGGTATCCTGTCGGCGGCCTTCCTTGGAGACGTATCTCAGCCACCTCTCGACACCGTTGTTGGCATCAAGGGTCTGAAGATCCTTGATCTCAGGCCAACCGACTTCTGCGCAACCGTTGATGAAATCACTCTCAGGAACCTTGGCGCGGTAAGTGCCGTCTGAGACATGGACGGGGCCCTCGTGTCCATGATGTTCAGGGTTACCAGGTCCGTGGTATGTCTCAAGCTTGGACCAGTTAGCTGCATATCCGGGGCCTCACTAGAATGTTGGAAGCTTACCTTCTTCATATAAGGGAAAATCTCATCTGCGGTCCATCCGGGTGTCTTCCAAGAGTCAAAGTCTGATCGTTGAGCACGAGTGTACATCATAAAGTTAATTGACGAGCCACCACCCAGTGTTCCACCGCAGGGAACGATGGACTCACGTCCATTGAGGTGTTCTGACTTGTTGCCCTTGTAGAACAAAGTGGTGGTGGATGTGGGTAGTAGATGGTCAAGGTAAAACACAGGGTTCTCAATGTTCTGGACTCCACGGTTGTCTTGGCCTCCTTCAATGAGAAGGACAGACAGATTGGGATCGGCCTCCGCTAAACGGCCGGCAACAACGCATGCTGCCGTTCCACCTATAGTTCATCTGAGTTAGCAATGTGGCTTGAAGCAATAGCAGGCGATAGGAGGCAATAAGCGTTAATTACCTCCGGCAATAATAACGTCGACTTCGCTGATGTCGCTAGCGAGCTTAGTATACAAACCCATGGTGACTGACTGGGCTAGGTCAAGCGCTTGGAGATCTTTACGGAAAAGGGAAGGGAAAAGAGGATGCTGGAGCGACTCGCGTCTGAAGAGTCAGAATGAGGAAAGAGAATGCCTCCTAAGCGCGAGGGGGCAAGTTATATATTTGCAAAGTCTATCTGTACGACGGCCGTTTTTAGCAACGGGCTCGTTGCCTTGCAGGCCGTTGAAGACATCGATGGGGCAACCCGTTGGTTGAATCTGGACCCTGAAATTCAATACATGATCCTTACTCGACATAGAGCGTTTCATCAGGGCTGTGCTGTACTGGTCAAACGCCGATCTGGTCGGGGTACGTTGCAAGGAGCTGGGGAATGACCCTATTTTCAATCTGTTGGTAAGCTCGAGGCGAGTCTGTTCTCCATAGCGGCTAGCTGCATGGAGTCTGGTCAATACGAAAAAGCCGTTCCGGCGTCGGTCCGCGGTCAATGCTAGACATCAACTGGCTGGAGAAGGTCCTAGAGTTCAAGCTAACCCCACTGACTGTGCACCTCGACAAACCTTGGCAACTGGCCCTATGGAATACGTATACATAAACCAGGCCTGGTCTGGACGCTGTTGGTAGACAAGACAGGGCTGTTTACATGGTGCCCTGCTGTCTCACTTCCTTGTACAACACGGTGATGCCCAAAAGTATTGCCGCGTTGTAACGGTATTGCGCATATGCAGACGCAGCTAGTCCAGATGTAGATACGATGTATCACTCCCTCGGCCTGTCCTTACCTCGGGTGCTCGGCATAAGATTAAGGGCGGCATATTGACAGCAGTGCTTGGCTGGAGGATTTCTTTTCTTCTTATCTGGGTACAGAACTGATAATTGCCAATAATCGATTCAATGACGGGTTCGAGTCAGCCACTTACCCGCGTTTGCCACTGCAATCACTTTAACGGTTAACCGTAGTCCATAGTCGCACAGCTAACTGCTTGTGGCACGAGCTCGAATCCTCCAGGCCAAGCCCAGTCGCCCCCATCTTTTCCCCCATGCTAGGTAGAACTGGAACAACTCATTCACCGCAAAGGATCAATCTACAGTGGGCAGGGGTTGACTGTTAGTGCGGGACCAGCATAAGTCATGCAGACTTGGGTGTTTATGTCAAGTATGGAACCTATGCGTGCCCAAAAGGATATGAATACATCAACCTAGACCATTCTCAGAAAATCAATGTTCCATTCCAGGTACATACGACATTAAAGGTATCCTCCTGGGGTTTTACGAGGTAACACAGATGGTGGAGTAAAGTATTTAGCTAATATTTAAAGCCCCTTGCGGACAGTATTTTTCCCGGGCGGGGCTCTGGGTCCCGGTGCAGATCACTTCGGCGAAAAATGTCTTGGTATAGGCGTTAGTTCAACCTTGGAGATTGCAGTCCATGACTCTGGTGTCCATATTATTGATTAAGTACATTATCGATACGTAATGCTAAGGCTAAAAATGGCAAAGGCCACTCAGAAGGCTGTCTAAGCTCTAAGTTCTAGTGTAGTATTTACATGAAGTTCTGGGATAATTTCCCGAGACACGTTGAGAGGTGGAACTGTTATCGTTATACCGTTTGCATCGCATCTTATCGCCTTACTTTGGCGACTCGGGTCTAGAATGGATCGTCTCCATCTTCAACACTCCTTTGTCAGCCCTTTTGTTTCAAGGATAGGCGTAGGGCTCCTTCAGGTGCCGCGTTGAGGATTGGGAGCTAGCATCATCCTCGTCGTGCTTGTCCATTACCTGTACGTGCGTCTGTGTCACTTTTGTGATACCGGGTCCCTGGTGAGGCTTGGTTTGTGTGTCGTTGGATTCACCCGCATCAACGCGCACCTCCAGGTTGCGTCCTGTTGTCGAGAACATGGGACCAGCTCTGGTTGAGCCTGTCTTTCTGGATGCATGTGCTCGCACCTTGGAGCGCAACTCAGTCTCCTCGTAGCCGTCGGGGTAAGAGCTGTGGTCGCCAGTAGCGCGGACGACTCTGACGATGAGAGCGGAAATGTTCATCTCAATATGGAGCTTGAGCATGTAGACCAGGGGGTGGAATTGTACGTAACTATTCACGGTTAGATTCGGATAGATGACGTTGATGAATGCATAACTTACATGAAACCATTGCCAATTGACATGCTGCCAATGAGAATAACATCCAGGCTCATTGAGATGAAAATCATGGCAAAGTTGTATCGCATCAGAGGTTGGTACTTGGTGAGACCGTTGGCAATCAGCTTGATACGGATGAGGTAGATGAAGTATCCGTGAAGCGCGGCATCAATGACCAGGAATAGACCCTTCTCGATGCGATCCCAAATATAGTTGATATCGTGCCATTTCTGCGAGATCTGAAGCTGGGCAGGGATCCAGATACAGAAGACGCTGATGTTGATAAGACCAAGAACGATAGCGGTCACCCATCTGATCTTGACAGCGTTCCTTCTGTCGACCATAAGAAGCGAAATTCGGTTGATGATGATACCACAAATGCATTGAATTTGCACCACCCATGCACAGACTGTTGCTTTATGTTAGTGGAGGCTCGTTCGTTTGGAGTTGACGGAAGGAAGCGTACGGAGCGTAAAGTAAATCCAGAAGCTACACAGAAATCAAGTTAGCATCATTTCCTTGAGGTTCAGACGATGCCAGAAAAGACGTACCTGGGAGCAATGAAACCGCGAATAAAACACCATGACAAAACTCCGATGAGCATGGACGCTAGCCACTCAGCCCAGATCATCCACACGTAGGCCCTGAAGCGCCCTGTTCGTTTGTACTGATCCCATGTCTGCTTTCCTGCCTTTTGTCCCGAGAAGATTCCAACAGCGATTGTGAAGCCCCAAATGATACTGGCGACGAGCTGGTCGGTGGTGCTGGGCGCGACGTTCACGTAGTGATCGGGCACTAGGAACCCAGCCATGACGAAGGTTTGTGTTTGTGCGAGAGAAAGAGAGGACGGTCGTGTCCCGGGTATAGTGAGAAAAGTCAGAAACTAGAAGGAAGCCAAGGCAGGGACCGAGTATCTAGAAGATGGGTGTTATGTTATTTAATGAGCGAAGGATCGTGCAGGGCTCCATGGAAGGGGATCCGGCAATTGGGATGCTTAAGAAGGAAAAGAAGGAGAAGGACCCCTGTTGCAAGCCCCCGTGTCAAATCGGTATCTTGCAGATATTGCTACTACTACGTACTGACGGACTGCGCACGACCTGAATCGAGAGGTTCCAGAATATCTGCTATTTTAGCGCTCGCCGGCTGAGTTTTAAAATGGTCAGTCTCTACTAAGCCAGCGATCTCCTCGGGCCTACAGCGCTGAGTAAACTGCTCAGTGCTACGACTGGGCAAATCACAGCCACTTGATACTGATTCAATGGAAAGTGCCGTACCGTTAATTCGGTTGGTGGAAAGGACCGGCGTGGTGCTAAGGCTTAGCCACTGGATCTTAGTCTACGACTTCCCCGTACTAACGGATAGGGGCACTGTCTCTATGGATCGAATCTACAAGCCCCTGTACCTCATGGAAGGGAGCGAGTCAGTGTAGCGGCTCTAGTCGGGTTTCGACTTTGCTAGGAGGTGCAGGTAGTCCCGGTACGACGGGGCTCCGAAGGATCCAATCGGGGCCCTAAATGCTGTACCGCCCATGTAAAATGAGAAAAAGCAACTCCAGATGCGCGTAGAACAGCGAAGCTCGGGGCACTGGTCGCTGATCGCTGTGGTCTACTGCTGGGGCTACAGCAGTTTGTGGCTCCGCTTCCATATCATCTTGTTATTTTCCAATCTGGGAGTGGAACTTTTTGATCATCGTATGGAGATTTTTGATCTGGCTTTTCACAGATCGACCCGAGTTACATCGGGCCTTAATCTACCGTTCAGTTTTCTCTTCTCTCGCTCTCGGGAGGCCCCATTTCCGTATCGCTGGCCTTCTTTTTTCGCATTTTTGCAATCAAATTTCTCTTCTTTACTCGTTAAACGGAGATTATTCTCCCCATAAAGATGAATCCCTGTGAACTCAATGTTGGAAATCTGGCAGCCTTCCCTGTACCAGATGTTTCGGGGGCAAGGACAGGGGCCTTTTTTAGCTGCAGTAGTCGCTGTGATTGCATGAAGGGTGCCGGAAGGATTCGCCTGACAGAAATCCCTGCACCGTTTTCGCCTATGAGATGCGTTCCATTTTTATGACCCCTCGTCGTTCCTTCAAGAGGCTGGGTTCCAGAAGATGGGCCCTCGAGTCAAATTCTTCTCAAACCAGTTTAGTCATTACCGCCACCCGCGAACCGGTTGAACTCAATTCCCTCTCTTTTTCTCGAACTTGCTCCCAGTGGCCAAGTAAAATGTTTCTCTGTCGTCAGCCCAGCCCAAGCACTGACTCTCTGCACGTGGCTTTACCTCACGAGAACATCTTTAGCAGTTCCTTATCGCGTGGCAAGGTGAAGCTACGTGAGATAGTTTATGTCCGGTGTCTCAACCATTGACTGCCGACTCATGAGATAGGGACAGTGACAATCTCTTCTTATGCCCGGTGACCAAGATGGGACCTGTTAAATGCGGTTTCGCCCCCGCCCTCCCAACTACCTTTCCAGTGGCTGGCTTGGCCAGATCTAGCCCAGCCAGATGGATGTGAGCACTGAGCTGAGTCGCTGAGACAAAGCAACGTCTGCGTGAGTCTTGGGATACAGGGTAAAACGTCGATCTCCAAGCCTAATTCCCGAGACTGACTCGTCATTCTATGCTTGATTGGGAAATTCAATCGCAATCGCAGCGACATGCTGCATTCTGGCCATTGGCTGACTTGACTCCTTATCCTGTTTTACCGCCAGCAATTCGCCATGACTTGTTTTTCTTTCAGCTACCCAAACTATCAGGTTGCTAATTATCGCAAGCCTCCTTGTCTCAGAATCAATTATGTGACGCTGCAAATGTGATCAATCGCATTTTCTTCACCGTTTTGACCTCTTTGCCACCATTCAGCCCAACAGGGCGACTGAGATTAAGCATAAGCTTCCATTCCACAACGCCGACGATCACCGCTGCACAATTGCCTTCGGGGGGCTTCCCCGATGGGTCTCTAGAAGCCTGGACACGGGAGATCAGAGCGCCAAAAATGCTCGGGCATGTCTCAGCGTTTTGTAACCCTCGAGTGTCTCGGTACTTATTGTCAACCGTCAGGATGACAGAAGAATCGGCCGCCTGAGTATAAGCGACAAAATAATGGAGTCAATTCATACCAGCTTGGACCAACACCTAGACCACTTTATTTTCGCAACTTAAGCCCTATAGGACATTTCTTCTGCTACCCACCTGTCAACGCCTCAATCAAAGCTGGAGCCTTTCCCCCAAGCGAAATAATCATGTTTGGCTGTGTTATTATCGAGTAATCTGTGTTCAGTTCCTACAAGTTTTGGGCAGAAAGCCTCACCCGTTGACTTAACTGGTGCGGTTCATTCCGATTCGGAATTTCCGAGCAGGCGCCGGAACTAATAATTTCGGAGCGGGAGACGGATGAGGCAAAAACAAAAAAAGAAAATCAGATAACCAAAGGATGTCCAACCAAGACCATCTCACGAGCTGCTTGATATAACTTCGCGGTCCGTTTGTACAGGGCACGGGCTGGACCCTGAAAACCTGAGACTTCTGATGCTAAGATCTGCACTCTTGTAGTCCCATAGCATGGACGGCAGCAGATGAGCCACCAAAGAATAAAGGAAAACAACAATGAAACATCAGGCTCCCGGGTAACAGACGGGAAATAGTAAACAAGAGTACTTCGTTACTATCCAAGCTTGTAATAAACGCTTCTGCAAAATAACGGTCTGCGATAGCATAGCAAGATTGTCGAAACTACCCTATAATTCGATATCAAAGACGTTGGAGATTTAGCCGCATCGACTGCTGATCTCCAGGGCTCTCAAAGCGACGGCGCGAATGTTGATCAGCAAACATCCTTGTGACTATCAATTCTGTTTTTCCGGCGCTTTCTTCCTGTGACCTCTGGCATGACTCATTTGCAATGTCAACTACGAACGGGTCCTCATCTTAGTTAGGGACAGAATGGGTCCTCCCCGTACGGCAACTTCCATCGTGCACGTCTTTGTAGTAGCGAAGCTTCGATCGCATGAAGGACATTGGGCCGTATATCCGTCTGGGTAACACTAAGCAGGTTCATACAGTGGATGGATCCAGTTCACTACTAATTAATTACCTGTTGGCCTCAACATAGTGTGCTAGCAGACGATCTCCATACCGTTCTAAACATAGTTGGGTGATGGCTGTGACTGTTCTATAGAGGCGTGACCTTGTCGTGTAACAGATTTCTCAAAGTCCTACTCCGTATTAGGCTAATAGCCGTAGATCTTCGAGGCACAGACAGAGATGTTGTATAGACTAATCTCTTTCATAACCACCAGAGACCGCCTCCAAGTCCGATCACGGCGTGAATAGTAATCGTGTAAAAAGGTTGACATTGGATGAAATCTACAGGACAGTTTAGATCGCCTTCTCCGGTTTTCTGTGTCTGGACTCAGCACTGCCGACAATACTGGGGTGATGTAGTACTGTCCGTGTTGAATGAAGTGGCTTCTGGAAAGGGGAGGAATATTTGTGAGACTGTATCAAGTGCCGAAACTAACATTTCTGAGCATTAACCAAGCTGTACTGTGGGGACCGGAACAAATCAAGGGAATGGACATGCTGTATCAACAATTCAGAAGTTCCGTATCCAAGCGTTGGTTGCAGGGTATCCTAGAAACACTCGTAATACCCCTAGACCTGGCAACATACAGAACGATGCCCCTGCGGGCTGGAAAAGAGAAGTCCTGGTGGCAGGCAGTGATAAGGCCTGTTGTGGATCTAGTTGGGGGTCAATACTACCCACTACGACGCATATCTGAATCACTAACAGGGAACCCCCAAGGAAGTTGAAAACAAGAAAGAGCCTGTAGCCTGCCGGCGAGCCCTGGTCATATAAATGCCGCCCCAGTTACGCGGATGGTTGGATCCGGCCGCGACAAGCTGCATAAAGTCTCGTCGTTTTCGTCGATCCATGCATGCCCTGGCCCCTAACCCTAGGCCTCAGGGTATCAGAAGAATTGGCCCCTAGAAGCGTAAGAGACGAAATAATTTGGTCACTTTCTTCCGGCAAAGACTAGCACTTATACCAATTTATTATGGTAGCCTAAGCCATATGGGATAATTCTCCTGTAACTTACGTGGTAGAGCTGGCCCAACATCTTGATGAGTCTACATATATTTGATACCACCTGATCAGATGATAAGTGTATGAAACTCTAGTGGTATCAATTCAAACTCAACAAACGCTACTGGGTGAGATTTCTCGTTCACGCGCCTTGAGCCCTGTGTCTAAACGTCCCGATGCGAAGATGCTCGATAGATACAACATCAAATTCGGGAATTTAGGAGTCGATTTTCATTCGCATATCTTAGTCAGAAACAACTTTGCGAGCCAGTAAAGAGGCCATCGCGATGAAGAATGATAAACGATATCTTGGGTATATGCAGTTTCCTCAGGACCAACGGGATGCTTATGCTGTTTTTTTCTTTGTGACTGGAGCAGTATTCGGCTTCTCAGTGATTTCGTTCCTACTTCTATTTGCCATTGAAAGGGACAACGCCATCAAAGGCGAAGGGTGTCTGAATACCCGTGATAGGCACAAGCAACTAGGATGGAACAGGACGAGTCGGGCTTTGGAAGCATGGCTGGTGACACAAACGTGACAGCATGATGCCTTGTCATTGAGATTGGTGTGTTACTATGTGTTAGTTCTAGCTATTAAGGCGATGAGTGATGATTTGATTCGGGAAATGTTAGCATGCTATGGTATTGGGATATGCTAGCTTTTGGGTCCAATAGTGCAAGGTCAGACAAGATTATTAATCACCCAGTACACCTTTAGTGACGGATTGATTCTGTACACCCTGCAACTCGAAAGCGTCGATAGATCAAGATGGACTCAGGGCTACGCGTAGTTGGATCTGTGTATGGTATTGAACTCGACTCCATATAACCTGATAAGCAAAAATGCGCCATCGCTCTTCATACCACGTCTCCCGCATCGTTACTACCTAGCTAGCAGAACTTAACACCCAGCAGTCAGCTCATGGAGAGCAGATGATCAAATTCTAATCTGCACTAGAAGGAAGGCTTACCAGTCGAGTCAGTCCTGATTGTTTCTGTCTGCCTGTCTTAGTGTACAGATCAACATCTGCCCCATCTACATGTAATATTCCATGTCTCTAGAACAAGTCGAAGCAATCGACAGTCTCCTGATAGGCTGCTCTGGAGTTGCTGAGCGACCACGCGCCTTCTTCTCCTCTTCCTTCTGTTTCGCTTTCTGCTCGGTCTCGTACGCGTCGCGGATCCCATAGTATGTAAATGTGAAGGGTGCGTCCTTGGGCATTTCAACGCCAACATAAACTAAATCACGACTGACCTTGAGTATCAAGTGATTGTCGTCGATGAAGTGAACTTGCGCCTCCACACCTCGAAGACTGTCTTTGTAAATTTCAAAGCCAGTGCTGAAGTATTTTGGCTGGGTGAATTGGTCCAACTCGCAGGCCGTGGTCATGCGCAAGTCAACGCGTGCCGCGACAGGCAGTGAAAGGTCCTCGGAATCATTCACCAGATCGTAGTAGAATTCGATTTTGTCTGTAGGAAATCCTAGGATTGGAGACCCGAATTTAACGGGGTCGGTAGAATAGAGGTTGAAAATCTGCAACTTGAGGCTTATCAGCCGAGGGCGTTTTTCTGTTGATGCGGCTGCTTTGGCCGCGGCCTCTTTGATGGGCTTGATCTCTCTTATCATTTCTTCAAGCTCTCAATCAATTCGCTCTTGTTCTTCCTTAGCCATCCTTTTCTCCCGGTTCTGTCTGCTTCGCTGCTTTTGTCGACGATTTCGGAGACGCTTTCGCTCGCGATACGCCGGATCATCAGCCCAATACATGATGATGGATGAAGAGGAAGAACAGTGATTCAGTTCAGATATGATAAATTGACAATTTGTAATGACTAGAAGCAAAGCATTCAAGGACCGAAACACAAGATTAATGAAGAAACTGGGGTTGGCCGATTGATATGCTCTTTGTCCGATAATGAAACGATGTCACAGACGCGTATATAAAGAGACGATGTGAAAAGGTTGGCGTCCTTCTCTTTGCTTAAGGAACAACTTTGATGGTATACAATGTCAAGTTGGCGACAAACACGCTCATTTATATACCTTCTGGTCACGGACGGACGCGTTTGAGTTAGATCAAGACGCGGAACGCGACTTGTTTCACCAGATTCAAAGGAATAACCGAATCAAATACTCGCACGTTTACACTGCAGTTAACCTTCATTTGATTTAAATCGTGATCCTCTGTAGATCCAGCCTGTGTCTCAACTACAAGAAATTGTAAGACCAATCACCTCAACAGTGAAGCGTTCCAGGGTCACGTACTGGCGACTATTTCCAGTTTGTAGAGTTGAAAATGACGTCATAAGATAACTTGACCCTGAATCTATCCTGATACCATCGTCATCCTTGGCTGACCAACCTCGTTCATTGTCACACAATTGCTTCTTTGAGAGGTTGGATAACTGTAGTTTTAATCTGCATAAACATATAGAGCTTCCACTACAGACAGGTGAACATGTCGACGGAATGCCGACTTGTCCATAGGAAAATCCTGCTTTGAGGGTTTGTAGGTCATTCCAGGGAAGACCCCTCTTCTGTTTATCCAATAAACTGGCGAGATTATGAGGTCTCAGAAACCCATCGGCATATAATAGAGAGCTGGAATAAATGCTATGACCGGGATTTCCATTCATCTCATCCAGTCACTCAATGCACAAGCAGAACAATACGCAAGAGGCTTGCTAACTAGAACCTCCCGAGACGCACATTGCAATAGCAAGCGAACAACAACTCACCTAACCCATCGGCACTCCAACATGGCTAGCTAAGATGGTGCTGGGGAGATCAGCGGTACTGTTAGCCGACGACGCCGAGCTGAACAAACAAGCCGAGAATAGTATTCGGCGAACATCGGGATCAGTTAACCACTACAGTCGAGGTTGAAGATCGTCAAGATGCTGATGAATAGGCTTGAAGAACTGAAGCCATTGTATACCGTGCTTCGAACTGATCATCGGTTCTGTACTATGGAGCAAGGCTCACAGTCATAAACCAAACCTCAACACATGGTAAGCAGTCATCGAGATGCGAGGCAAGGCGATGTTCATGATTTGTTCAGCTGGATACTAGAACTTTCCTTGTCTATCCTTAACAGTAAACGGAGAATTCCTAGCTGCCGAGTGACATTGATGACATTCAACACCTTTGTCTTTAGACTTACGTCAACTGTAACCTAGTTTCAGCTGTCTATTTACCAACACCGAGAAAAGAGCACCGTAGAAATACATCTACTAGACTGGTGCCTAGATTCATTGTGACGGAAGTGATCTTGCATGTGAGTACACCTTTGGGATGGACTCTTTCGATTTACAAAAGCGACGAGTGATGATGCGACAGTGATGGTGTGCTGCACGTAGGACCCTTGGAGGAGATGATGAAGAAGAGGTCCGTGAACATGTCGCGCATAGAATTTCCCAAAGAGAATACACCTTGTCAATTTTTACGACGGCTACAGACGTAGTCCAGGTAAGCTAACAACAACCTCAAGTCCACCAACGTCTCTACGTCACGCTCAACGCTCTGATCTGCAGGTCTGTCAGACTCGGCCGAGATGACAGTCAGCGGGAGACCAATCAATGATGCCGATCCAGATGATTCTTTGATCGTCGAGGGATCGAAAGTCTTCAATGACTATCTCCCGCTTTCAAACATGAGAGAAAATACTCAAATGTTCATTAACTTTTGGGCACCGTTATTTGGAACGGCTCGTGTTGTGCCGTTTGAACCGAGACGGGTTGAATAACCGGGTAGCTGGGAAGCAGCATTACGTCGGAGAGTACTAAAAAGAGCTGCTTGAGAGTTTTACAGTTCAAGGTTTCTGACCAACTGCTCGGGACCACGGCTGCTCGGCAATTTTAGCGCATCCCCGCTACCGGCGCCGAATAGCACCCTTAAAAGATCTCTATTTTGGCTTTGGTGACGATGGGGATCGACAAAGTGGCTTTCCTTAATGGTACGGACCAAAGCCACTTGAACCAAAGGTTGGACCCTTTCGGAAATCACGGCTTCAGGTCAGTCAATGATAATCGTTGATTGTCAGGGACCTGCCCGTTGTCGTAGGTGGCTCCAACCGAAACCTTATGGAACGCTCCGTATTTGGATGGCTCACATTGACGAAGCGTCTCCGTCGTTCAACGTTCGGCGAATATAATTCAAAGTTCAAAGTGTTGAGTAATACCTAAAGGTACAATCAACTACGTACAAGGCTTCAGCTCTCCAGGTGTACAGAGACACCTGGATCGTCAAGCTTAACGTCATGGTCCTGGATAGCCGTTGATTCCAGGCACAACCGTAAAGAAAGTTGAGCCGAGGCGGTAGAATTCCATACGGTGCATGATCTGTTGAGCCTTTCTTGATGCAATCGAAACCAAAATCACCTGAAGCCACTTACGACTCTGCTGACCATCTGATATGAGGTTTGCGTCTCCGGACCCCTAGCAATATCACCTCACATGACGCACTCAAGGACCCCTGGGTGGGGGAGATTCAGCTCCTACATTCAGATGTTGAGCCTCATCGTATTCAGCTCTTTGACGTCATGTCTTCTATGCCCATCTACTATTGTCTAGTGTGCTGTCAAATTCCTCAAAGTTTGTTAACTTAGGTCGATGGATGTGACGAACATGGCTGAGACACTCACCAAACATGTGAATGACGAGAATCAATGCTTCACTACCTATGAGAAATCAACCTCATCGGAGAAGCAATGATCAGCGTCGAGTTCAAAGATAAAAGGAAGCAGTCCTTCCCGGTTGATGAGAACTTCTTTCTTCATCAGACAGACAACAACAGTCAAGATTCCAATCAGACCCTGAAATCAACTGCCTTGCCTACTCATCATATCTATCAACCATAACAATCACCTTTGACAAACTCAACCAACCCCCAAAGACAACAAACATTTTCAATCAACAACAATGACTCAACTCACCAAGTTTCTCATCATCCTCGCTGCCACCGGCGCCCTCAGCGCTCCAGTTCTTAACTCGCGCCAGCTCGGTGGTGAAGGCCAAGCTGCGGATCCCCTCATCAGCGACTTTGACAACGCTGTTGGCTACGCTGGCGAGAATGCACTGATCCATGTTTCTCACCTCATGGGTGGTGACGCTCAGGAGCCCGATGAGCCTGGACTGAACAACGGCGGCGGCAACGGTGGTAGCAGCGGCGGCAACCCACCCCCTCCTCCTCCCCCAGGAGGCCGCAAGCTCAGAATGGCCAAGCGACAGCTCGACAAGCTTGCCGACGGTGCTGCTGACGTTATGAACGCTGCAGGCCTCACCGGAGAGGCTGATCTTACTGAGACCAATGGCGATGCCATCGACGGACAGCTGACCGGCGACGCGGGTCAGCTAGGAGAGCAGCTTGGAGAAGATGAAGAGACTATCGGTGAAGATGCTGGTAACTTGGTTCCCGAGAAGCTCCCCAATACTCCCGCTGCTGGCGGCGCTCCCGGAATCCCTCGCGTCTAAGTCACGATTACACTCTTCGAGGAACAATTTGTGTGGATGTCTTTGGAATTGTTTTGAGGAGAGTTTGTCATTTGACAACCTTCCACAACTATCACTACTCAGGGTCTGAGAAATGGTAACAACAGGCAAGAGGTTGTGCGAGAAGGTGTCGAATCTGGGGTGATGTATAATAGTTTGATGTATATTGAAAGCGAAGTCAGCCATTCCTTTTAGAAATTTTACTTAGCTAGCGCAATCCCTAATATCAACTCTAGTTCTCATAATTGCTTTCCATTAGCAGAGAGTGATCTTATGAATAGTAGCAAGCTGACTCTCAGTAATGATGCCTTCTATCTCCTGGTTATTGGAAGAGACGCATACAGAAAGCTCATGTGTGGGCAAATGAGTCATAATGACCTGTGAAAAGTGTGATTATCGCCGAAAACCTTGTCTGATCGCATATGGAAAGTCTATAAACCAAGTAACCGGGATTAGTGAATTCCATTCAGCACTAGGTGTGCAAATTTCCATATGCGGTACTGGCATAAGTTACGGGACGGAAGTGAGGGGTCTTCAGTCATTCCGGATTTTCCTTTCAAAATAGACTCAAGACTGCTTTGATGCCTTCTCCCGGCCTGCTCCAAGTCCCCTTTCATCCGTTATTGACCTGGCGTGGTTACAGATATGGAGGTTGCGTGTCAGGAAGACCCAATGTTTGCCACCAGAAATTGTATCCAATGATCATCTACCTGTAAGAGGTTCCCACTCCTGGCACTTTCGCGATATGTTTACGGTGATTGCCTAGGCTTTGACTCACGTATCTAGAAATCAAGAAATAACAGAGAGATCTAATAAGGATCGAGTTACGTCCGTACAATTTCACGGCATATCACGGTACAGTTTGCAACGATGAAGTAGAGATTCGATGCATCATAATTGAATGGCTGCCACTTATAGATCCATTCTACCTATTTGACCATCATCTGATTTCACCACAATATCCCTCCCCGAGCATGCTTCCTCACTATGCCTCTCAGTTCAAGGGTTTGATGCGTAAGAACTTTCGTTGAGTAGTGCCTCCATCTGACCTGTAAGACTGGCTAACTGTGAGCTTTGATCTTTGGTTAGGGCGAATACATTAATGCGACTAAAATCGCTGAGCCTGCTGCGCAGCGCGACGCGTTTGAGGTTCTGTTCAGCACAATCCAGGTTAAGCTTCGATTGTGAGATCCTTTCACTCAAAGCCTCAAGCTCAGCAGTGGCTTCGTCGTATTTGCGCTGAGCATTTTCCAGCTCTTGCTTCTGTTCGGTCTGGCGTTTCTCAAGGACGCGACTGTGACGCACGAGCTGACTGTGACTTTCCCGGCTCATCTTCAAAGATTGGCGTAGCGGCGCTGGTATAATGTCATGATTGTCCTTGATTATCTGGGATGTTTGGTCGATGATCTTTTTGTTTCTTTCTATCTTCGAGATTACCTCGTCGTGCGCCTTGGTAGTATTGTCGAGAGTCTTCTTCAGCTTTTCGACGACCTCAGAGCCTCTGTTTCGAGATCGCGATTCATGTTCTGCCTCAAGCTCTTGTAATACAGACTTGCACTTGGCAGCACGGCCCTTGAACCTTTCCACGTCCTGGTCGCTGCTATCGGCCACCTGCTGTGATAGAAGATACTCGTTAGCTGTAAGCTCGTTGCCAGCCTAAACTGTCAGCCTCAGTAAAGGTTTGCTAGATGACATACATGTGACTGAACGCTTTGAGGTTGAGCTAGCTCCTGCGAGGCTTCTGATCGTGGTTCAAGAGAGGCCTGGCAGTTGGAAGATGTGACGACGTTGCTTTGTCGCTTTGCTGATTGCTGTGCGATTGGGTCATCTCCAGCTCGCTTGCGATTCGCGTCTGATGTAGATGGAGGTTTCTTGCGAGCGGAAAAGGCATCTATTTGCGCAAGTATGTCGGGACCAACACCTCTTTGTAAGCATATGGCACGGAACTCATCGATCGACACCACCTCCAGGGGCGGATCGCCGTTCATCGTCCTTCTCCTGAATTCTTTGACGATGAGGACAGTGATGAAGTCGTCAGGTCTGATCTGACGGGCATACCGCGTGATAAACCACGTGTAGATACAGACTGGACGCGAATACCGTGATAAGGCGTGCGCAGGGACGAGGAATGTTTGCGCAGTGGTCTGGCAAATCGAGGCGAAGAAGGAGCCGCGATGAAAAACTTCGATGGGCACTAAGTCGCAAGTAAGGTATTGATTGAGAGATAGGAAAATTAAGTCTCAGCGAATGTGGAAAGAGCCGGGCTAGAGGCCATTGCACCTTGTGGCAGGTGTTGTGAGGATTCAAGTAAAAACTGTGCACACGACCGTTGGCCCAGCCTCAATTCAAGAAGAAAAATATTGAGCAGCAACGCGCGGTCACCTCAGCAGGCAGGAGCAATTGTTTGTGGATAAGATAATGCAAAGCTGGTGATAAAATGTTCTCGTTGACGGCTGCCTGCCACTGGCAATAACAGTCCATAGTAGGTTCTGATTGTAGGGACTGCTCCAGTGGTGTTGTACCGCTAATTTCTAGCACTCCGCCAGTGACATAGCGCGCCGTCCAGTGGGGGAATCTGCTCTTCAGGGGGATTTGCAGATGGGTTGATAGCGTTTGTTTAGTGGGCATTGCAGGCCACCCTGGGCCTGTCTATTGTCGGGTGTAAACCTCCGCGTGTAATTGTTGAATGCACAGATGATGAACAAAGAGCGCCCGCACCGACGCAACCGGTTTGTATTTACCTAAATTTAACTTAGAATAAATTGTTCATGATCGAGACTGTAAAGTAATTATCTCCCCATGTTTTATCGACGGGGTTCATTCATTCGAACGGCAGGCAACTCTGTCAGCTTACTAATGACGTCACGTATCTAGGTCGTTGTTGCCAAGGTGAATAATTCACTCCATCGTGAATTTTCGCGTCTTGATTTTTGAGACTACATCTGAGAGACTCCAGTTACCATGAACAAAAAGAATTTCGATCCGACGCAGCACAGGCTCGAGTACCTTCTCCGCCATGTTGACTATGAACCCTCAATCGCCGACTATCGCTCCCTCGCAGAAGTCATCGACGGCATCGCCAAAACAGCCGTGAATTTCGCCATCATTGGTGAGATTGATGGCGCTACAAGACTCTTGGAGACCCTTGTCAACAGAGGCGTTGATCCTTTCGAACATTGCAAATGCGAGTATCCATTTTTGAAACCCTGCATGTATTTTGCATGGGACGCAACATCATCCTGGCCCTCCTGGATCCCGCAAGAGGAGCGCACCGAAGAAAAGCTGCATGAGTTAGAAGACGAAGGTCGCAAGCCCTGGCTCGAGCGGTTCAGCGAGGAATGGGAGGTCACGGAGGAAACCGCCGCGAAGGCTCTCGATATGGCCTACAACGGCTTGACAACAGACCTTCCAGACTGGAATGGAACTCTTGCAGGACAAGTCTTCATGGCTGAGAAGCTGCATGCGGAAGGGGAGTTCTCATACTCTGCAAGTCCAAATGGGCCCATGGCGGTCAGGTACATGAAGATCGCCATGTGGTGGCGCCATGGAATTTTTCAGTATCTCTACTTGCAACTCTACCGCACGGCGGGCTTGATGATCGCCCTCGATATATATCTCCGACTGAATCAAGACACCGAGTCTCGAGAATTAATGGACAACATATGTGAACGGATCAACGCTTACGAGATGATCGAACAACTTGCTTGTTCTCGCCAGGTATGGAGCAAAGTCATTCTTATGCCTCAGCAGCCCATGCTTGAAATGCTCAACATCCACCCCGCCAAAGTCCGCCCAGCTGTTTCTCGCGCTGTGCATATGGCTGAACACCGACTAGACAACGGACCAAGACGTCGGTACGCGAAAAAGAGCATACAAGAGCTCGTTCACATCATCAGCAAGAATACCTTCGAAAATTGCCCTTACGATGATCTAGATGTCTATCGTCCGAACGATAACCTTCGACTCAGACCCAACAACCCTGACGGCCTCCTCCGTCCGGGATGTTCGCCTTCTAAAATCAAGGCCTTGGAGAAGCGACTAAAGACAACTCTACCTGAAGAGTACAAAGAGTTCTTGAGCGCAACGGACGGGCTTGAAGCGATTTGGGACGGTCAGTGTGCGGTACACTACCTGTCCAGTGCTGCAGAAGTTAAGTGGGAACACGTGGACTTTCTCGATGGAAATCCGATTCCTCTGCTCCGCGAGAGCGAGCCTCAAGCACACGCCGGCAACATGCTTGATTGGCCTGCAATAGAAGAACTCCACTGCATATCTCTTTCGGGCGGCGGTAGCCATGACGAAGCAAGCGCATCTGTCCTCCTCCTTGGTCCAGAGTACATTCAACCAGCAAAGGAATACTTCTTCTCAACATATGAAGAACGAAATGAGTCGCAGCGTCGGGAGCTGGATAACCTTGTGCAAGAGACATACGGTAGTATGGAGGCTTTCCGAGAATTGGAATCCGTAATCGTGGTTTGGACGGCTTGGAACTTTACGTTCTATCCTTTCAAGGGAACAAGAGACTTTTTGGAGACGATGGCGGAGCTATCCGTGCAGAAGTATTGGTATTGGACTTATGTGTTTGAGCCAAGGTTTCGGAGGATGAGAAATCAGATTGAACAAGATGACGAGGAAGATACTTGACAGACGAAAATATTTCCATTGCACCAATACAGATACTTGAGAGCGAAGTCCGGGTGGCACAGTTCGACGAAGATGTAGATTAGGCGTTTGTAACGACGTAAGCTAGTATCATGATGATTACGAGGATAATTCAACAAGATAGTCCTGGCAAGGCCCTATTACTATCATATTTCTATTCCTTCTTACCCGTGACTGGCGTATCCCCCGTGTCATGAATAGCATTGGGAACAGCTCTCTCTACCTCCTCCGGCAACTTCTCTTGAACCTTCTTCGGCACAATAGATTCCTCGCCGTCATTCTTGGCGTGCGTCTCATCGGTCGATTTCTTAGGATTCTTGCTGGTAGGATGGATCTTGTCCTGTTAGTCTCGCCTTTGATAGTTCTTGGTGGCGAAAAGACTCACAGACTCAGGCAGGGCGTCCTCGACACTCTTGGGAACAGCTTCTTGCACACTCTCGGGGACCTTGGAAGGGCCGGTCGCATGTGAGACGTTGTCGTCTCTACCACGCTCGATTTGTCGCATCGCAGGTAGCGTGGAGAATTGTCTTGGAGCGAGGGACTGAACCCTGACAAGGTTGAGAATTGATCTGGAGTTGCGCATATTTGTTGATGATCGATTATTCTAATAATGTGGAACAAAATGGAACATTCAGTTAGTCGTAATCAATTGATGTTATATAATTCCCAGGGATCATGAACGTCATGAACTTGCTGGTGATTCATCTGGTTGTCTGTGTCATCGTGCACGTCATCTGTGTCTGGAATGAGTGTGGGAGGGCTGGACAGCACGTAATGAGCACGTCGTCGTGCATCACAATTCGGCGACATGATCAGATATGAATGACGCTTATTAGAAATGTCAGCGTGCTTTGATTTATGAATGGTTTTGTTCAATGTCACATTGATGGATGCCATATCTCATCATTTGAGTGGGCAACTCATTATGCTTAATCTATTTTTAAACAGAAACTCTGATGGATCTTCACCTTACGATACAGTCTCATCAAGCCTGCCATTCTCATTTAAAACACTCTTCAATTGCCACTGGACATCTAGGCAGTTGGTCTAGGCTGATTCAGAATCACATCAATGACCTTGTGATCATCATAAGTAGCAACAGTCCTCTCACACAAAGTCGCAACCCGCTCCTTACTCTGCAGACCATCCGGACAGATCAGCCAGATAACATTGGTCATAAAAGACCTTCGGTACTCAATCATAACTTCGGGATCGTTGTGTCGATCGAACTTGGGACCGCCAAGGCGATGCAAGGTCTCAAGATAGTGATCCAGAATTTCCATCTCGTGCGCCCGACGATCTTCAACGCTGAGCATGGCTGTCATGTGGTACACCACGTCGTGGAAACATGAGCCAAAGTGAAAGGCAGACCAATCCAGGAACCCGATGCGATCGTCTGCGGTGAAGTAGATGTTGCCGATGTGAGTGTCGCCATGAAGAAGGGTTCTGAATCGAGGATTTCGCTCGGCGTAGTAGCGGTCCAAAGCTTCGTTGCACCGAGTTCCATCCATTAGGTACTCTGGTAGTTGAGGACGGCCGGGTCGTCGGACTACTTCATCCCAGGATCTACACATGAAGGTCATGGCAGGATCGTAGTTGTTCCAGATCCCTATCTTCTGTTAGGTGATAATGTCGGACGGAGGCTGTTAATACATACAAGGGTGGTCGTCCTGGCTCTGTCCCCAATACTGCGCATGAAGTCCTGCTAACTGCTCGACACCATTCTTTACCTTATCAACGGAATAAGCAGCTACCTCAGCGGGAAAAGTGCACCCCTCGTTAACAAGATCGTTCATGATGGCGATGCCCTGCTTCTCGCTTGTTCCGCTCCACCAGCCTTTGGGAAAGATCATATTGTTGATAGTAGGCGCTACCTTGGAGAAGAATTCTGCCTCGCGCTGCGCCAAACTGACTGTCCATGGTTGAGCCTCAATCATCTTAGGATCGAACACGCCCTTGACACAGATGTTGATCGGTCTATCTTCGCTGCTCTCATCTTCGTAGGTGATGTTGTAAAAGAGTTTGCTGGCTGTACCCCAGATGTTGCGCGTGTTCTCGACAGACTTAATCTTGTAGCCGAGTTTGGCGCTGAACCATTCAGGAGTCAGCTCAGCTGGAAGGATGGGAAGAGTTTCGCTTGTATCAGACATGTTTGCGGCTTTTGTTGTTTTTCTAGATGTTTAAACTATTGTCATGCGACACCTTGCCAACGATTGTTTTTATACTCGTGAACAACGGAGTCACCCTTCACTGCCCACATCGCTGCTTACGCCAAGGATCAGAAACATTGGTCGATATTCTAGCCCTGTAGCTCCGATGGTATGCTACAATTTATCCGTATGGCTGGCCAAGGGGAACGTTGTCAGCCTTAACTACATAAATGCATCCAAATCTCACCAGGCTAACCTGTCTTCAACACATAATGGAGCAGTTACCCCATCTGCTCGGGCGAGCGTTCTGTTTTAAGATGGTCTCCGGAAGTGGGCCACAAAGGAACCCAGATCGATTATCTCAATGCTACTCAAACGGAATTTCCGGATGTTATGTCCCGATTGCATGGCCAGTATCAAGCAAAAGGGCATGGCTTTCACGTTATAGCGATCATCTTCAGTTGAGATGATAATGGATGAATGAATGAAGTGTGAGTAAATATATTAAGCGACAACGTCCTATCCCATAGATATCTAAAACAATTTTAAACGCCACTCTATGCATCACCTCCCAATCTCTCAATGATCCTCAACATCCTCATCTCGCCCAGGGTACATGATGTCCTGAGTGATGACAGCCTTCACATGACTAACGAAAACGAAGATAAAAACACAGATGATAACAATCGTCATACCAGTAGCCACCCAGCCGATGGCAGGGCTTTCAAGAGCTTTGGCAATAGAGATGGTGGCCAAAGTGAAGCCGGTGTTGGGGAAAATCATCGCCCACCATCCGAGATGGAAGTACTTTGGTGGAGACCTGAGAACGGCAACGAGAGCAATGCCAAACCACCAGAGACTCAGAGCCCACAGGAAGATGGCACTCATGATAGCGATCAACTTGATAATAGCCAATGCGCCAACACTGTTACCCTGCAGAATGTCCCAGTCTGAAGGCATACCATTTGCCATACCGATCAAGGCCAGGGCGGTAAAGGCAGGTGGTCCGACACACATGAAGAGGCCTGGGCGATGCTCTCGGTTGGGTAGACCTGCTTGCATCAGACGTCCGATCATGTGAGCGTACATCATGACGGCAACACTAAGCCCGAGACCTTGACAGGTAAGTCCTGCACCAATGATCGCTAACGCATCAAGGTTAGGTTGAGTCTCTGCAATGACAGATGCAATAGTGCCTGAAAGCATGATGGGGAAGATAGGAAGGATCCAAGTAGGCATCATTGTGGAAAGTGAGAAGCTGTGCGCTGCAAAGACGTAGCTGTATTGGCCAATGGCTAGAAGCAGAGTGACCACCACGTAACCCCAAAAGGAGGCTTGCACCGCCCAGACAAGGTTAGCATTGTCTTTGGCGATCGCATAACGGTCGGTGCTGGTGATGATTGTGGCTATCGATAAGAGGCAAGTAGGCACAAAGAAGCCTTCGCGAGGATGCGTCAACGACTTGACGAATGTTCCTTGATGTAGTAGGAACCGCGACACCATGGCGGTGCTGACAGAAGTGAAGATCAACAGGTTGAGAATGTAGATGACAAGACCGATGATCTTAAGACCCGGGAACTGATGTGGTTGAGAGTATAGAAGTAGAGATAAACCACCAGTGCTCATAGGAAGAGTATACCATGCCCAAGTGAAATGCTTAAGACGTTGGCGCAACTTGAGCTTCGGCCGATTAGGATCGTAGATGTCGTAAGATAGATCTTGTTGTTGTTTTCGGATACTGGCTGATGGTGTTGTTGTGCCTGATTCGACATCTGTGGCGGCATCTTGTTGGATAGGGTCGAGGTATGATCTTCGGTTCTCATTCATGTTGTCGAGGATGAAGCTATCGCGGTCCATACTAGGGTCCACTGGGGCCGCGCCCCGACAGGAGGGATGTTCCATCTTGACGGCTCTGGGGTCGGTCCGAATGCGATTAGAGTATACTGGAGTAATAACGGGTTCCACGGCTCTATAGTGATGGTAAAATATGGATAGATTTGGCAGTCAGAAAAGGATCTGGTATAATGAGCTTGATTCACAGAGACAGCACAATTCGACGGCTTGGCGGGATCTATAAATAATGGCCAGGTAGAAAGGAGGCGATAAGCAGCTCACTCACAGTCTCGGCACCATTGCTTCTGTAATTGTAATTACACGTATCTCTAACAGGCGCAGTGACTCGATCTTCATTTTGTCTAAGCTGACACGCAAGCCCGGTAGCGGCGGGTAAGTGATGAGCTGCGCCGGCACTCCGCTGACCAGGATCCCTTTGGGCATCTACAGCCAAAGAGCTTCTACACAAGACTACACAATCCAGATAATAAAGATAGACTGTGGCGCCCCCTTGGCGATCGCCTTGAAGATCAGCGGTGAGCCAATAAATCATCCCTGATGAGGCTCCGCTGCACCGGCAGTGCTC
This sequence comes from Fusarium nanum, assembly GCA_004367095.1. Lineage (NCBI taxonomy): Eukaryota > Fungi > Ascomycota > Sordariomycetes > Hypocreales > Nectriaceae > Fusarium > Fusarium nanum. The sequence continues at coordinate 121,966 of QGDY01000198.1, read as the reverse complement.
ATAATAGCGCCTGACTCGCGCTCTGAGGCTTAAGCACAAAGGTACCCTGTCAATGAACCCAACCAATAAACGCGTGTGTAGATGAGCCTCAATTAAACAATAGTGAGGGATAGATTGCGGTCCTAGCTCGTATCGAATTTCATTGAAAGCTATGTTTGAAGATCGTTCTCAAACGTGTCTAGTGTTTGGTGGCGCTGCCAAGGATCGTGGTCGTTGAAACGCAACCTTTCAGGTCTCTTATCTCGCATGCGAAATGACGAATCTTGATAAGAACGTGGTAGCTGCTCATCACATGCTAAGATGGTTGGATGATAAGCTTCACCCTGGGAATGACACGTTCGTAGTGGGTCAAATGCTTGTTGTGCTCAGACTGTCATATATCAATTCTCCGTTTTAACTTGAAACCATGCTTGAAGATCACGGATAACTCCGTAACCCTTTTTTGTTTATCCCTTACACATGAAAATCAATGCGGAAGGTATAAGCATACTTTCAAAGTTATGGACATGCATGTTTATAGTCCGGGCAGCGGGTGGTCTTTCAATTTATATGAATATGCATTATAACTAAAAATACGCACTCCTTAATGTTAAAACCATGGTGGTGCTTTTTACTATGCTGAGAGGCGATAGCGATGCTTTCCGTTGTTGCTCAAGGGTAGGTCTCAGATCGTCGGTGCAACTATTCCGGCCTTTCCGCAGGGACCTTCGAAAAGACGTCATATACGAAACTGGGAATTGCCGGCAATAAATTCAATTTGACGAGAGACAGTCCCATTTACCTGCAATATCAGTCTGCCGCTCTGACAATGTCGACACGTAATGTGATACAAAAATTGCCACAAGCTTTGCAATTCACTTGTTCTGACGGAGCTCCTCGCACGATTAGATCAAGATGATTGCTTCAAAAAGTTCCCATCAAACGTGTACATCATCTGTCACCGCCCCAAATGGATCATCCAGTCTCTGAGAAATCCACCTCCTGGTTCATCTTGGCACCATCATTGGTCCCTTGTCTCGCCTTGAGCTCTTGCGCTTTGGCCGCCAAGTGCTGGACTGCAGAGGCATCCGCAAACTCTATGACCTTGCTGATCTTAGTGCCGTCCTCGTTCAGATAGAACGTCCACGAAAACTCCATCGTCAGGACCTCCCCGTCCTTGAATTTAAAGTCAGATGTGCTATTGACTGCCGCCATTCGAGCCTCGCTATCGATTGCCAAGTGCTTGTTGACAGTGTTGTAGACATCGCCGATTGTGAGATCATCAGCGAAGAGCTGCTCGTACATATCGTTGGGCATGAGGAAGGTCTCTGGAGCGCCAAGAGCTTTGCAAAGCGAGGCGGGAAGCAATTGACGTGTACAATCTGCAGCGACGTCGCGATTGATTAGCGAGGTGTTTCCCTGCTCTCTCCCATCTTCATAGGAGGACAGGAAGCTATTGATTGTTGCTTCAATAGTCTTTCTGATGTCCGCAGACGTGGTGGTCTGACTTTTAGTCATTTTCGTTAAGGATAAGTAACAGAGTAAAAGAAATCGCAGTAACCTTTGGGACTTGGAACGCTCGGGAGAGGGAATGGATGCCTTTTATTAAGATCTCTCAGCAAGCAAAGTAATAGCTCACATAAGCTGACCCTCTTGGTGGTCAGCAAACATGGAATCCTTCATAGTAACAACCTCCGAGGCGCGCGCAAACTCTAGGTATGATGCTGATAAATGGTGATTGGTAGACCGGATTTTGGACACGGATAATGTTTGACCAGGATTTGTGTAAGCTATCTGCAATTGGATGCGGGCACATTGAGCCGACACAAACCTATGAACACAATCACCTCTGGAAATCCGACCAACCCTAAAAAGACATCCTCATGGCCACTAACATGGACTTCTCACGTCGTACAAAAAGGGCTATAATAAATCCGCCCAAGAACAGTAGACTCAGGCTGGCGGCTCTTGGGTTTCATCAATTGGCTGGGAAAAAAACGTGACTTTCAGCTGCTGATGATAATCAGGCTGTGATGGGAACACGTTTACAAAAACTTCGATTTCAATTATTCTTCTCATAAGATCATTTTCGAACGTATTCTACAACGATACAAATACTATAGTATGGGCTACGACTGTTCTTTTCTCGCTCGTGGTAACGAAGTTAAGCCGTATGGTGATATAGTGGGACCCGGTGTAAGTACCTATACCAGTATATGTCACTGCGCCACCTTCGCGTGGTGGAAATGAACTGACAAGGAGGAAACAGGTTATCATTGGCTTCTTGGGCTCCGCTTGGCTGGCGGTTATCTTTGTCCTACTGCACTATCTCTTTGTCTTTGAACCGCACGAGAATCCATTTCACAGTAGTGACAGTGACAACTCGAGCGACTCTGGTAATCCATGGCGAGCGAATTCGATTGATTGTTTGGTCAAGAGGATTGTCAACAAGGGTTTAAAACATATGGAGATTGGGCCGGGCTGGACAAGTGGACTAGAAATGGTATGTTCATCTTATACTCTAGAGTTCCGACGCTGATAAGACATCAAACCAGTCCATCCTGAGCATGTGCGATGTTCAATTCGTAACTGGACTTGGCATCCTTTTCAGCGGCTTTATTGATCTTCCCAGTGGAATCTCGGCGTACCACTTCAACATTGTTACAAATCTTGCCTGGTTCTCCAACCTAACTCATATCTGCGGTCTTACTGTCTTGCGAAAATACTTCCATACTCGCCCTACAGAGAAGCTCATTCGCATGATCTGTATGATCATATTGGCTCTCATGCTACTGGCGGCGATTGGGCCAACACTATCCTTCAACTGGGCACATCCAGACGAGGGTACTGCTAGCCTCAATGGGACGGATGCTATCTGCTTCTACGACCCGTTCAGATCAGCTAAGTGGCACAAACTTTCCCATTGGAAAGGAGGGGCCTTTACGGACTCCACAGCCTATCAATCTGGCACCATGTCAATTGTCTTGTTGGTTTTCACCTTTGTCAGTCGTACGATTAAATTCCATTGTCCGTTCTCAAAGCATCTGAAACGGCTCCGCAACTACTCAGAAGAACTGGGTGCTGGCTTAACGAGAATGCTGGTAAATCGCGCCACCGAGACCACCGGTATGAGATCGCTACGTATCCGGCTGTTCTTTTTGATTGAGCAACTGGCCGGTATTTTGGTTGTTCGATTATACTGCGATCTTGTCACGTCAACGTTCTCAGATGTAAGTATGATGAAGTCTAGACTTCTTGCCCCCCAGTATGGCACTGATCATCCGATAGCTCTATTGGTTAGTTGTCTCTGCGGCATGGGGCACGGTCAAACTCTCCATGGCCAAGTCTGGCAACACAGTCGATGAAAATGAATGGACATTTGGTCAGGTCCTTCCGGCTTTCCTTCTTATTGGCCCTATTGCTATTGCAATCAAGGGGGCATTTGAAGGGCAATCCAGTAACCTGCCATTCGGCACCAATGAGTCAACAATGTCTACTGAGCAAATCATCCCAAATGGTAACAATGCAGCAACCAATAACATTGGACATTCCATCGAGTCCCTCGGGATGAGTAAGTTCCCTAACACCATCGGGCCAATGATACCTACAGACCAAGCTTTCTCGGAAGATAACGAGTTGGTAACCAGCGACCCTGACCAGTCTATCGAAACCAGGGAAATGCGCGAGTTTCGTGAAAATTTATCCACATGGCTAGAAAGGAATTACTACGATACTGCAACCTGCACGTGGATTGTTCCAGTATTTCTTTTTATGTGCATGCAGATTCTTGAAGTCACTGTCTTGATATTCCTCGAACTCGTTCTCTATAGATCTAGCGTAACAGACGCCATATCGACAGTATCCCTTCTCATCTTCATCTGCATCCCATCCGCTATTCACTTTGTGTTCGTTGTTTGCATTAGCTTCGATTGGCGTTGGGGAAGAAGATATGGTACCACTTCCTCGATCTTAGTTTCGATCCTGACTTTTGGTGCTTACTCGATGTATCCCGTGTGGGGATATTTATACAACCCAACAAGCTTGAAGCATCGGGTGGTACTCAGAAAATACGGGTTTCAAGTTATGTGGATAATTGCGTCAAGCTACTCCGTTATATTGATCGCTGAACTTGCAGCACAGTTGTGGATATTTGGAAGGGCTCCCCGTCGCCCTTCAACAGGCACTTAAATCAGATTTCGTTCCTCACCACCGAGGAATCCTTTCTGAGAAGTCTGGCAGGAACCTCTTCATATACGTCGTATCGTCACGCTTCTTCAGTCCACAATCCAGATACTGCTGGTGAAGCTTGGCCAACCTCTCCCTGTCCAGCTCGATACCCAAACCAGGCCCTGATGGCACTATCACACCACCTTCCTTCCACTTCAAGGCTCCGTCAATCACAACATCCTCATCACGACGCTTCCATGGCCAATGTGTGTCGCAGGCGTAATCGAGATTGGGAGTTGCAGAAGCGAGATGTGTCATCGCAGCAAGCGAAATACCCAAGTGGCTGTTGGAGTGCATGGAAAGTCGAAGACCCCATGTAGCACAGATGGACGCTAGCGTTTGTGACTTGCGGAGACCGCCCCAGAAGTGATGATCGGACAAGATGACCTGGACGGCGTTTTGAAGGATGGAGGGAGGGAGATGATCGAAAGCGACGACTGCCATATTTGTAGCTAGAGGCATTGAAGCTTCCTTCGCCACAGCAGCCATACCCTCAATCTCACCAGCTGGATCTTCTAGATACTCCACGATGCCCTCAAGCTCTTTGGCAACCCATTTTGAAGTCTCAACCGTCCACGCAGCGTTTGGATCAAGCCTCAATGGCAGGTCAGGAAACCCTTCATGTAGAGCTTTGATGGCTGCGACTTCTTCGGCAGGAGGAAAAACACCGCCCTTGAGCTTGATGGCTTTGAAGCCGTACTCACCAATAATCTTCCTTGCTTGCTTAACAACCCCTTCTGGATCTAATGCAGCGCCATATTCATCATCCTCGTCACCAGGATGACCCGCCCACTTGTAGAAGAGATAGGCAGAATACTGGACAGAATCTCGGACACGTCCGCCGAGTAGGTCGCTGACAGATATGCCTGATAGTTTGCCTTGAAGATCGAGGCAGGCGACTTCAAAGGGGGAAAAGACTTTGTCTGCGACGGAGGCTGTCACGACCATTCCGCCCATTCCATCACCGCCTGTGTTGGTGTCATTGCGGAGAGACTCAACGCATTTTTGGTAGATGATGTTTGTGCTGTAGATAGAAAGACCCTTGATTTTATTCGCTGCTTTTTGCAACCGATCTAGATGTGCGGAGTCTCCATAAGATTCTCCAAGACCATAAGAGTCTTCTGTGATGATTTCGATAATGCTGCGTAGTGCATAAGGTTCATGAACTCCCACGCTATTCAGCAGTGGCATATCATGGAACGCCACGGGGGTAATGACGATATCCTTGATGATGCTGCGTTGAGACATGGCTTCTGTGTAGTTGCAACAAAGTTGTTCAGGCGGTCGAGCTGGATACCATGTTCAAGACAGTTTGAATGGTGGACTATTTATCCCGAGATTGACAAGATCAGACGATGTGCTCTCATCAATGGCTGTATTACGTGCGGGGTAGCTTTCGGTTCCTCGTATGTAACCATCACGGCTCTCATGCGTGATTCTTTGCGTAGTATTACATGGAGTTGTTTCCGTATCACCTGCACAAACCATGTATAGGAAAAGGAAAGCACGGACATGTTTCCTTTGGGGGTTGTAGAGTGGCTGGCATTGCATGGTTCGGATGCATGGACGGATAACTATATGATTGGATGCTTTTCCGTACAAGACCAAATCCGTCGATCGGCACATGCTCCAGACCAGGATAACTTCATTTTCCGTGCAATGAGACCTCCAGCTTTCTACCCCGCACTTCATGGTAGTCTAGCCAGGGTTAGCTTTCCACGCCAAGTCTGGGGTTAACTTGTTTGTCTGGGGAAAGACGACATGATGGGGCATTCTCAAGTTAATCTGGCCAGTGGCTTTTCTCTCCCATTGCTTTTCCAGATCGGAAGATCAAGTATAATACCCAGCCTTGTCTTTCGATCAATCATCTCATCACTCAGCATCTTCACTCCTCGAACTTGTCTTGTCACACAACCATCACCACAAGTTCTTCACCATGGCTCAACGAAGCTCCATCTCCAAGAGCGACGTCGAAGTCGGCGACCAGAAGCCGTCTCACCTCGAAAACACCACAGAAGCCATCGAGATCGGTGGTTTCCGCGTCTTCGGTCTAGACCCTGACGATGCCGACTTCTACAATAACTACACTGAGGAACAGCGAAAGAAGGTCTTCCGAAAGGTTGACGTGCGACTTGTTCCCATGCTTGCGCTGCTGTACTTGATTTGCCACATTGACCGTGCCAATATCGGTAACGCAAAGATTGAGGGCATGGTTGAGGACTTGGGCATGACTGGTGTCCAGTACAACACCATTCTGTCCATCTGTATGTTTCCTCGCGACTCCAATTGATAATTACCATACTGACCAACGGATAGTCTTCGTCCCTTACGTCCTCCTCGAAGTTCCCAGTAACATCTTGCTCAAGAAGTTCAAGCGACCCTCCGTGTACCTTGGTATACTCACTGTTTGCTGGGGTATCGTCATGACCTGCACCGGACTTGTACAAAACTTTGGCGGTCTGATGGCTACACGGGTCCTTCTCGGTATCTTTGAGTGAGTAGGGGTGTCACCGATATAAGAACCCAACAAGCTAATACAAAAAACAGAGCCGGTTTCTTCCCCGGTGCCATCTACCTGTGCAGTTACTGGTACATGCCCAAGGATTTGTCTACCCGAATCTCATACTTCTACTGCGCCAGTGCGTTGTCAGGTGCCTTCTCCGGTCTTCTCGCTGCTGGTATCGCAGAGATGGACGGTGTCGCAGGCCTTGAGGGTTGGCGATGGATCTTCCTTCTCGAGGGCATTGTTACCGTCGTTCTCGGCGCCGCATGCTTCTTCTTCCTTATCGACACACCCGCTCTGTCTTCGCGCTGGTTGGAACCTGAAGAGATTCGATTCCTTGAACTCTCCATGTTCATCAAGCAAGGCGGTGGTTTCCAGGAAGAAAACACCGTCCGCTGGAAGGATATCAAGATGGTGCTTACCAACTGGCGCGTCTACGTTCAGGCCTATTTCCTTCTGTGCCAGTCCGCTCTCTCTTACGGTATGTCTTTCCAAAAGATCACTACAAATCTCACCGCTAACTCGTTCCAGGTACCAAGTTCACTCTGCCATCCATCACAAAGGCCATGGGCTTCAGCAACACCAACGCTCAGCTTACCTCTGCTCCCCCATACGTCGCCGCTGCCATCTCTGCCATTTGCTTCGCCAAGGTCTCTGATCGTTTCTTCTGGCGCATGCCTTTCGTCGCTATTCCCATGATCATCGTCACAATCGCATACTCAGTCATCATCTCTCTCAAGGGTGAACTTGAGTCCAAGAAGGGTGTCGCCTACTTCGCCGTTGTGCTCGCCGTCGTTGGTATTTACCCAATTCAAGCCGCAGCCGCTTCTTGGAACGCCAACAACATCGCGCCTTCATCTCGACGAGCCATTGGTATCGCGCTGATGAACTGTGTCGGAAACGTTGGTGGTATTGTCGGTAGCTTCATGTACCTTGAGAGTGAGAAGCCCAAGTACTACACTGGCTTTGGTCTCAGTTTGGCCTTTGGAGCAACTGGTCTTATGGTCGCCTTGCTCTTAGAGATGAGCTACAAGCATGCCAATGCCCGTAAGGCTAAGATCGCGGACGAGGCTAAGAGAAAGTATACCGAGGAGGAGTTGTTTGAGATGGGTGACAGATCCCCTCTGTTCAAGCACGTCCTGTAAATGTCAATTGGAGAGTTGTCGAAGGAAGCATGGGTGGTACCCAAAGAAGACTCACATCTAGTGAAGCTTTTGGGGACGAAAGTCTTTTATGATCGGACATTGAGATAGCTTGTTGGTTATGACGTTACGAATTAATTGAAGTTGATACCCGACATATTCTGCATACCATGGGAATTCTACTTGAGTCCATCTAACGATACAGCGTTGCCTCGTTCATACATCAAGAATTGGAACTTAGCAAGCCTCACCGCTAAGCATGTGGATTTGAGACTATATTGCTATTTCGTTAATGAATGAGCCACAGGCGATTCAGACGTCAGGGTGACTGAAGAATGGACCGCTAAAAACAGAAAAGACGAAACAGTTTAGTTATTTTATGCCAATTTAGACTTACTCTCAGGCTCCTTTATTTTACCGGCTGAGCCTTAGAAAATAATGTTTCTGTTATCCACCTGACAGAGCACTGATGTTACTGATGGTGGGCGTTCCCTCCGGGGGTGAGAGGGTTCATATTTGTAAGACTTCTAACACCACAGGTTCTCCAATGCCTTCAAGGACTCATCATGATTTTCGAATGTCAAGTTCATATTGCTGCTATATGTTATCCTACCAAACAGTCCCTAATGTACTTCCACACCGTTCTGGACTCCATTGATGATCCCATTCTTTACCTCCTTCGCAATCCCGTTCGTGTGGCCATTTTCCACAGCCGGCTTGAGAGTAGCCTCAAAGCTTAACATCTCAGCGATTTGTGATTCAATACTCTTCTTGGCAGCGTCGGTGGGCTCCACGTATGGCCTTCTTGGCTTGAGCTTATCTGCCGCACCCTTGATGCCTGCCGCCTTGGCTGTGCTTAGCGTTGCCGCGTACTTGACTGATGCAATACCCGCCTTGCAAGGTTGTTCAGCTAGCGCAGCCTTCTTGTGCAGAGCCATAGCTTCTTGGAACTTGCCCTCTTGGTAGAGGTTGTAGATGTGGACGATTGTCTTGGGTACCACGTTGGCGAAACCGGCGATGGTACCGTGAGATCCAGCTGCTAGACCTCCTATCAAGAAGTCAGACTGACCACCGTAGATCGCGAAGCGCTCTTCTGGAAGCTCAGCCGCGAGTCTTGTGATCTTGGCCACCGCTCCACAAGTGAGCTTGACGCCGACGATATTGTTATGCTTCTTTGCTAAAGCAGCAATAGTGGCAGAGTCCAAGTCGATACCGTTGCAAACAACAGGAAAGTTGTAAATAACGATTGGAAGGGGACTTCTCGCAGCAACATCATCGAAGAAGTTGTTGATGACCTCGGGTGTCGTCTGCTTGCCGAAGTAAGCAGGTGGGAGGAGCAAGACATAGTTGGCCCCAGCATCAGCTGCATCGCCAATGAATTCAAGGACTTGTTTGTTTGAGTGACCACCGACACCAGCCATGATGGGGAAGTCCGGTCCACATGCTGTGCGAGCTGTTTGCAATAATGCCTTGCGCTCTTCACGCGTCAACAAGAATGTCTCAGCGTTGGTTCCAAGTACGACGAGGCCTGCTAGACCTGTTTTGGAGAGATATGAGTAATAAGCTGCTTGCGACTCGGTGTCGAGCTCATCTGTGTCATGGTTGAAGAATGTGATGGCAGGCGCCCATACGCCGCTTGGTGGTGCTCTTGGCGAAGACATAATGATAGATAATGATGGAGAATGGTGTTTGGTCAGACAATTACGCTAGCTCTAGCAAGGTTCAAAGAAGGATACGAGTACTTAAGGTCAACGGTAATTCGCCTTAGCTTCAGTAGGCAAGCTCCAGGAAAGCCGTAACCCGAGCCCCGGATCGACATTGATAAGCTCGTTTTAATCCTATTTGTTGACCCATTTTCTCATGCAGGCATCGCCGGATGATGTCCGCTGGAGGCTGATCATGCCATGGATAAGCTGCCGTGAATGTCACCTGCGACACATGTTCCGTAGCGAGCTGTGGGGGTTTGCATGCGTTGCGGAAAAGGAATTGGTGAGGGGGTTGGGTACGTGGCTTTTCCGATGGGTTAGTTTGGACGTTGCCGATCCCCCGCAAACCACTAATGGATGCCTGGGATAAGATCTGATTCCGAATGTAGCCTAAGCTCGTCATACATTCAAATGAATGTTCACCGAAGTTCTGAATACGCGGATTCTCATTGACACATCGTGAGTGCCGGGACAGTCATGATGTATCTGATCAACTATCCTCAAGTGAAACTTTCGACCAAGTCCGAAAGCATGACAATTTTACGCAAGAGTACATTCAGACAATAGTTCTTTATAAGCATTCGGCTTTTGCAATAATAAGAGACACCAGAATATCTTATTTAGACATACTGAATCCACAAATATCATATAGGAATAGCGCTAGGAATGAAGTCTATAATTTATAGTTTGTATCCTCTATGTAAGACTTTACGACTTCCTGTGCATAACAGTCGCGGCAGCCTGGTGGTTCGGGAATATCAGAGTATCGGCAATGACAACGTTCTCCCTTCTTCCAGCAGCAAAGACAATAGCCTCAGCAATATCATCGGGTGTCAGAGGTTCGCAGCCACTACATATAGTTAGCAATCGCATCAGAAGGAGAGAGCCCTTCATAACTTACGCATATACGGCATCGGCCTTGGACTTATCACCATAGAATCTCACAACAGAGAACTCAGTCTCTACTTGACCAGGATCGATTCTGATAACACGGACGCGCTTGGAAATGAGCTCCTTGCGCAGACTCTCAGTGAAAGAGTGGATAGCAGCCTTGGTAGCACAGTAGATGCTGCCGCCAGGGTAAGGCTCGCGACCAGCAATGGAGCCGATGTTAATGATATCGCCAGCTCCTTCGCCGTTGTTACGCTTGAGCATAATGGGCAAGATAGCTTGTGTCATGTTGATCAGGCCTGTGACGTTGGTAGCGAACATGATGTTGATGTCCTCTTCCTTGATCTCGGGGGCTTTGTCAACACCCTTGACAAGACCGCTACGTTGTGTTAGCTAGAGAAACTTGTATCTTGAAGCTTGACTTACGCATTGTTGACCAATACATCGATCTCGCTGAACTCAGCGGGAAGGTTGCTCACAAAAGAGCGCACCTCCTCGGGCTTGCTGACATCGAGTTGAACGGGATGCACCTTGACGCCATCGCCAACTTCCTTAACGATCTCCTCGGCAATCTGCTTCAGAGTATCAATTCGTCGAGCTGTGAGGACAAGCTTCAGGTTCTTGGGGCTTGTGCGGGCAAACTCGAAGGCAGTCGACTTTCCGATGCCGGAAGAGGCTCCGGTGATGAGGACTGTCTTGCCTTCAAGGCGCTTTGATACTGCAGATGACATTTTGGATAAATTTGTGGTATGGATATATGTGACGGTGTTCAATGCTTGGTTGGGTTGAGACAAATATGTATCGTCTTGGAATCGTGAAGACAGTTGTGGAAACTAGCGCACATTTGTGGTTCTGCCGCTCCAACCACAAGAGTTTATGATCTTCAACGGATTTGTAACCGGGCAGGGAATCTCGGGGGACCTTTTCCGACGCTGCTCGGCTTTAGATCCGATGGCTGGCATATCCGCAGGTTGCTTCTTGATTGGCGGTCCACAACCGAGGCTAGCCACCTCTCTACCCCGAGCAACAAGATCAAAATAAGAATTGGAAGCAGTCAAGACATACATTATCATTGTCGCAGTAGTAAGCGCTATCTAGAGCCTAAACACTTCATCATCCAAGAATACATCAAGGTTACCCAGACCAGATGAGATCATGGATGCAAATTGACCCCAGCCGGAAAAGTCAACACCAGACATGCCATTATAATCCATCCCATTCTCCCCCATTAAATCCGTATAAGATGTCTTGTCGCTCGGCGTATCCATAGGTATAGCATTGGACTGAAATTCATTCTCTCGAGAATGGCCATCTATGGTCCCGAATGCATTTGTGGATGGATGCATTCTATTCACCTGGCGAAGCGCTTCTATGCGCAACTCTTCAAGCAAAAAGCAGTATCGTTCAGATAATGATCCTTTCTCGACCATGATTGACATATGCGATTGACATCGCGTGGCTGCTGTAAAGTAATCGCTGTATGTCTCGGGTGGTGAAGCCCATTTTTGGATTACGTAGATGTACAACACCATAGCCGCGGTGAATGCGAAATATGCCGTGACCTATACCCAGTTAGTTACTGCTCGTAGCCAGATTACCACGACGATACTGACCCAAAATGCGCGGAACATCTGCCCGTGCTCCGTTATCTCATCTATGAGACCGACAGTGTTCATAGCAGCCTGCAGACATTTCTGAACGCTTTCTTGAGTAGCAGCATCGTTTTCACTGCCCCTTCTGTTCTGTCTTGATATCTTGGCAAAGTTGTTCAAGACGGCTTGTCGATGTACCAGAATGATGGCATGCCAATAGGTCATATTGAGGACGTTGCGTTGCCGCTGGACGATGGGGGCGAGGAACGTTGTGCTAAAGTAATCGGCGTCAAGGAACTGAGAGAATTCGGCTCGCCAGTCACTCAAATCTTGGGATATGCGTTGGGTTTCCTCTGCGCGTCGACTGACGGATCTAGGCTTGACTGAGTAGAGAGCGCGGAGGATCTGGCCAATGATGCGAGCAAGTCTAAAACGTCAATTGCACAGAACGTATATCGGGTGGACAAACGACTTACTTCATATGCCCAAGAGGCGCAAGCATGACCGAGTAGCCCTTGGCTGACCCGTTCATATTAATATGATCCTTGGTGATATCGTTATCATCCACACATGCAGGAAGCTCTGTATCAATATCGTCATCGTGAAAGTTCCGTGGTCTTCCAAGAGACACACTGAGATAAGCGTCCAGTGTATAAGCACACCAGAATGTTCTTCGACGAGTCTCAACTTCGATGTGGTTCAACCCGCTTATGACGCCGGGACGTTTATTCCGGTTAAGACCAATAGCAAGAGCCAGATTTGTAACGATGCCAAACTGACTCCAGCAATGATTGACGCGAGACTGGGTGCCGAGATAGTAGCATTGTAGCAGTCGTGCTTGCACGCTAGTCAGCCTTATGGAACCGCTCTCCTTTGAGAGCTGATGATCAGCTGCCAGATAGTATCTAGCGCTGCAAGACATACATACATTAGCATGCGTCAGAGTCTAGAACATGGGACTAACCTTAGATCCGAAGGCCCTGGCCTGTCATTCTCGGGCATATAGACTCTCGCATGGGCCAGAATCATGAAAAGCAACGCAACCTTGGCAGCAGCATTATTCAGATCCCGCATCGTACCCATCGTCTCGTAAAACTCGACAAACCATTCCTGGATCGTCGGCCGATGCAGGAACCGGTACGTAGGCATGGCAAAGTCAAAGTACCGATCTACCAAGCGCTGAGCATCCTCTTTGGGAAGCATCATGCAGAAGGTAGGATCATAGTCAGGGTTGTGAAGGGGTGCATCGCCAAAGGTAAAGATACTCCCCGGCCCAGAAAAGGATATAGCCTGGTGTAACCGCTTCTGCACCCGGAGTAAGAAGGACACACCTGATGCTGGACCGATGTAATGGCCCTGAAGATCTTCTTGCGATGGCTCGGGTGACTGCTGCACGGATGTTACAGCCCGTGAGCCTGTACCGCCTGAAGGGAGAAGGTGAGAGTAATCCTGCAGCTCGGCAGCTTGATGCGCCGCCTCGCTTGTTGAGTCTGCCATGTATTGATGAGTTAAGTCGGTAGGGCTGTTATGCTCACTACCCGGTATGGTATCCTGCGTCGCGACAGCAATCGTCTCATCTGCCACCTCATCTGCAGAGGGGATGGCAGGCAAACGACCTCGCGCATAGGCCGAGTTGAAAGTACAAGAAGCCCTTGTTCTCACACAAAACTTGCAAGGCTGCATGCCATTGCATTTGATCTTACGCCTAGAAGGATTAGTCGACGAGTTCGATTCATTGCATCAAGTTGTCTCATTTACTTCTTGCACCCATCGCACGCCCTCGTCACTCTGACTCTTTCATTACTCTTTTTCCGTTTCTTGGAAATATGGCCATTGTTGCTAGAAGGGGTCGGCAGGATCTGACGCTCCAGGTTCATTGGAGCCAACAGTCGTTTGACAGAAGTGGAGAGATAAGTTTGGTACTGTACTTTGACGGTTGATAGCGGAAAAGTAGGAGATGATCTGGGGAAACGGGCGGAAAAGCCAAAATTTGGGGGAGGAGTAGACTACATGGATAAAGACTGTGCTCAAGGTCCAACCCCGCAATCTGCATCACGTGTATCCCTTGTCAGTCTCCGAAGATAATACCCGCAACCCTTGTCCTTTCCTCTTACGATGGCATGCTTTAATGTTTCTGAATACGGCCCCAAAACCTTTCGGAGCTGGGAGGTTGGGGGTAGTACCGTTTTGGGAAATAATCGTCAATTTGTCATCGGGATTCTGACCTTGTCTCCGTAGACAACGGCACATACCATTAGCTATCTAGTTTGCACGAGTTACTAAGTAGGAAGCATCTCCACTTCTTAATTCTTTTCTGGTCGAAGTAAATCCAAAGCCTTCTTTTCAAACTCATCTCCAAACTGCAAATCAGCTCTCCATCGCTGAGGAATAGCATCCGCCCCATCTCTGGCTCCCAAAAGTCCACCAGCAATCGCTGCATTTGTGTCTGTGTCCTTCCCAATGCTCACGATATCAACTACTATGTCTTCCAAGCTCCTGTTGTCAAGAATGGCTGCGATAGCCAGAGACAGACTCTCCAGCACATAACCACTACCTTGACCCCGAAGCCTAGACGAAGGTCCTTCTCTGGCCTGTCTTGCAATGTCGAGCGCTTCACCAAGCAGTATAGCCTCGTACACAAATCCTTCCCCACGTTCGAGCTTTTCTGCAACATCTCGGCCAGCCTTGATAGCTTCCTCGACAGGGACTTGGTTGATGAGCTTGGAAACGATGGTGTTGTACGCTGCGCAGGATATGGTGCATCGTGCGTCGTCGTGAGTGATTTTGCTGATACGCTGACTTTCCTCGATGATTTTCTGAGGATCTGTCTGAAAGAGACCGGTGGGAATGCACCGCATCAGACTCCCGTTACCGGCTTGTCCCTGTCCGCTTCCAGAGTTGTCGGGATCTCTCGTTTGCTCGTATTTATTCAAGCCAGTGCTTGTAGCGCAACCCATGTCGAGGGGAAGACTTCCCTTTTCTCTCTCCGGCCAGTTTCCGTTCATCCAGTCAAGGAAGTGGTCACCAGCTAGTCGAGCGATGTCTTGATCAATGTCGCGGTGGTAGCGGTCATGGTAGGCCAACAAGACACCGCGGGTCATGTCTGTGTCGTCTGTTGCATGGCCGGGCGGCCACCCGAACGGACCTCCGCCGACAATGTCTCGAAGACCGTTTGGATAGCTTTTTCGAATCATGCTGTGGGGTTTGAACTCGACTGTTGCACCGAGCGAATCGCCGCAATGGACGCCTAGCAGGGCGCCAATAACTCGGGATTCTCGAGGAGATAGTTGTATTCCTGCCAGAGGTGAGTCCATTTTGATGTTGATGAAAGAGTATGGTTGTTTGAGAGTAATTCTTGATCTGGAGTTGGGCTTTTACATGATGCCGAGGAAGCGGGGCCTAAGGCTGACACCAGAAACGATTGCTGCCTATATATCGTGGCGAAGCTAACTGAGGCTGACAAGTGAAGTCATAACTTTCAGGTTCGCATCATGGTTTTCCTCAACGCGATCGCAAATGGCCCACAAGATGTGATTTGAAGAGATATTCTGAAACGGAATTGAGCTTCTTGCAATTAATTGATTAGGACAAGCGGTTTTAGTATCAATATTTTGCATCAAAATGTATTCTGAACAGCGTCAATTGACTTCTCACGAGCCTTATCTATGTCCAACAGAAGCCCAACAGAAGATACCTAAAAACTGTGCATCTTAGTAACAGTTGAATAGCGACTTGAAATTGTTTTTACAATGTCTATGTCCTGGTCTGTTGTGCTTGAGAACTTTTCGGAGAATGCATGAAGCTCATTACCCAAGTATTCTTGCCCATGACTCATACAGGAACCCCTTCGGAGATCCCAGTCCGAATCGCGCTGTAGTTGTTGGGAGATGGTTTGACATATAAATCGGTCAGCTTACACATTGGAGCTCTTTAAAGCCCGCGGAAGCTGTTTGTCGTCTCTATCGCGGCACCTCGCCGTCCCTTCGGAGGTGTTCGTCTGTATAAACGCCTCCGACCAGATTCTCAACCCATGATTTGTTTCAGTGGGGTAATCTAAACTCCTCAAAGAATACTGGCATATATGTTCTAGACTCACCAAAAACTTGTCATGCAAAACCACGTTTTGACTTTTTGGGCGACCCTCGGATTCGCTGCCTGGCTCCGAGTCCGAGGGAGATGTCGTAGCAGAGAACATGCGATCCGCTTTATTAGGCGGATACTAAAGGTCCAAATGCACGTCTATCTCGTATATGCATAATCGGACGCCCAGGATATTTTTGGCGGCCGGGCCGAGCCTAATGAAGATCGGATGAGCGAAGCAACCAGCCCTGCATCAGAACATACGCACAGGACATGACTTGAGTGGTCAAAATACAGAAATGCTGTAGTATCGTGGCAAGGCCTTTGGCCATCTGATGGTTATGGCCAATTAACTAGGCTGTATGCAGAAGGTCCTGATTCATTTTTGAAGGATTCTCGGAGGATTCCTGCATCCTGGTTCCAGCTCTTGCTAGACGCCATGCCAAGTCGGGTAAATAGCTCAACTACGAATTGCAATATATTATTGGGTAGGATCTTACATGTAGCTTTATTGAGTACTTATCTGATGTTATTCTGAACCTGAGGTTTATGATAAATTTCTCCATGGAGTGGTGAAGACAAGGATCTCGGCGGGTCGAAGGATTCCACCAGTCAGTTTCCGTCCATCATCAGCTCACTTATTAGGACAGGGGCGGATATCATCATCCATCTGTAGAGGAAGTTGTATATAAAGCTCAGAAAATCACAGTAGTCCAGATAGATCATCATAGATAGTCTCATCGAGCCAAAGGCGTCCGTTCCACCATGTTGAAATCCACTGTTCTTGCAATCCTCGCTGCCGCTGAGGCAAACGCCGCTTTTACTTTGAGGAAGACGTACGACTCCAGCAACTTCCTAGACGCATTCAACTTCAGAGACGTAAGAGACCTTCAACAAACAACACTCCAAGCAGCATTACTGACTCGATACAGCGCGCCTATTTCGAGGGTCTTGGCTACGAGGGTGACCCGACTGGTGGCTCTGTCAACTACTTGAGCCGTAGTGCAGCAGTGAGCTCTGGCATTGTCCACACGAACAATGGCAAGGTTCACCTTGGTGTGAACTCTGCCAACATAGCCGGTCCCCTTAATCCTAGCGGATCTAAACATGGACGTGGTAGCGTTCGTCTTGAATCGAAGGAATACTATACCTCGGGTGACCTTTTGATCGCCGATATTGAGCACATGCCAGGAGTCGCTTGTGGTGTTTGGCCTGCTTAGTAAGTTTCCTTGGATAGTAATTTGTATAGAAAGCTGACCTTTGTAGCTGGTCTTACAACTTTGCGGAGGACCCTGTTGGGGAGATCGATATCATCGAAGGTATCAATGCTAACCAGAACGGCAACTATGTCTCTTTGCATACCTGCGGAGCGTGCATCTTCAACCGTCCTGGAGGTCTTGACCCTCGAAACAACTGCGACAAGGGTGGTTCCGACACCCGATACTGTACCGACGGACAGAACTTGTGGGTGTATCGATCATGAATCTTGCGAATCTAGCTAACGACGACAGTGCCGGATGCGGCAACACCATGCCTTCTGGCTCTTACGGCAAGAGCTTCAACGCCAACAAGGGCGGTGTCTACGTCTCTTGGCTGACAACAGGAGCTGTGAAGATCTGGTGGTTCCCTCGCAACAACATTCCGGCCGACATCACGAGCGGCAGTCCTAACCCTAACAGCTGGGTTCAACCTGCTACAACTCAGTTTGTCAATGCTAATGGCAACTGTGATGTTGGAAAGTACTTCAAGAAGCAGACTATTGTGAGTTGCCGTGAACATGGTGAGCATGAGTGAGATGTGCTGACAATTCAAGATCTTCAACACGGCGTTCTGTGGAAGCAACATCGATCAGGGTATCTGGAACCAGGAATGCAGAGCCTCTACTGGCTATGCTACCTGCGACGACTATGTTACCAACCAGCCCGGTGCTTTCAAGGAAGCATACTGGACCATCAACTCATTGAAATTCTACAAGGAATAAGCTGGAATACAACATTGCGAGAACGCCAAGTGCGCTCTTGTTGGGAGTCGATATTGGCCTTTTTGTACTTTGCGCCGAGTCCTACATGATCGCTAGGTAGAATCATATCAGTGATGGATACTGTAAAAGTTTAAGTATAGTTTTACATAATCAGTTGTCAAGAGTATACTGTTCCCTTGCGTCATAAAGCTAAAATGACACTACCTATTTACGGTCGGTGATAACCGTAAACTCCGCGCACAGAGGCTCCGTTGGTAATTTTTAAAACCGCACCACTCATCATTGGTACTTCATATTTCATCACACCTTACCTGTGGCAAGATGTTGTATAGATGGATGGAATATTTATACATGCCCGACTTCGCTGCTTGAATACCGGCAACCCAAACACTTCTTTCTCCCATTAGTATCCGATACAATATGTCATCGTCAAAGGGTGTCGTACTCGTCACTGGAGCAAATGGTTTCATCGGTGCGCGAACGGTCGAGGCTTTTCTTGCTGCCAATTACTCTGTTCGTGCGGCTGTTAGAAGCCTATTTTCAGCTTCAAGCCTTACCTCGGCGCTGCCTACATATGTCTCCTCAGGCCAGCTTACTACGGTTTTGGTCCCCGATTTGACTGCCAGGGGAGCCTTCGATGATGCAGTCAAAGGCGCGACAGCAATCGCTCACCTCGCTGCTCCTGTTGACTTTTCCAACACAGACATCGATTACGTCATAAATTCTTCTGTACAGGGCACACTCGGAATCTTAAAATCTGCCCTCAATGAGCCTGGCGTCAAATCCTTTGTCTACATGTCTTCTATTGTGACCGTTAGAGGAAGCGCGCCAAAACATGCGGATAAGGGTTACACGGAAGAAGACTGGAACGACCAAATTGAAGATGCGCTTTCTCAAGCTGGAGCCGACGCGACCGGACATCAAATCTATGTCGCAAGCAAACTAAAAGCAGAGCGAGCATTCTGGGAGTTTCGGCAAAAGCATGCTGCGAACATCAACTTCACGATGACAGCCGTCAACCCAGTTTGGGTGGCTGGACCGCCACTGATCTTACCCAAAGACCCCGAAAAGCTCAGCGAAACAGCCATTGTCACATATCGCATCATGAATGGCCAGAATATGCCTGCTCAGGGACCTGGCAACGGAACGCATGTTGACGTGCGTGACGTTGCCAGGCTTGTTGTCTTTGCGGTTGAAAGGAAAGAAGCTGCTGACGGACAGCGATACATCGCGGGCGGAAACCATGTTTATGCCAACATTCAAGCTTATCGCGACTTGTTGCGCAAGGCGTATCCTGATAGGAAGATGATCATTGGCGAAGGCACGCCAGGAAAGGGTTACAACCAGGATTATAGCACACCCGAGGGCGGATTTCTGATTGATGGAAGCAAGGCTGTTAAGGCAACGGGTCAGGACTGGATCCCGTTTGATCAGATGACTTTGGATACGGCTAAAGTTTACGAGAAGTACTTTTGAGATGATAGAATCAGTAAAAGTATAGTTAGTTGAGGAAATTCGAGAAGCTACAATTATCAATTAAACGACATTGATGGCTTGAATTTGGATATTCCACCTCATCTTCCATTCAGGCACAAACGCCATGAAAGTTACTCAGTTTGCCGAGGTAGGAGAACTGTTGGATTGTTGCGGCTGTTTCTTCTCATGCGCTAAACACTGGTCTTTGTGATACGCAGGGCATTCAGGCGTACAAAGACGCATCCTGTCTTGCATCTCCTTCCACTTCTGTTCCTCCCTCCGAGTTTGACTTAGATCAGGAGCCCAAGGATCATCCCGTTGGCCACGTTGACGCATATGTTGCTCGTCTTCTGAGTCGCTGTACTCTTCCTTCTCGTCTGCGTACCACTTCTCCTTCTTGGCATTACTAGCAGAGCCTTCTGCTTCCGCTGCCTTTTTATCTGCCCTCTTCTGCTTCGCCTTTTTGATCTGTCGGGCAAGCGCGTATGCTGGCTCCGTAGCGACGACTACGGGGCAAGAGAAGATGGCTTCTGAGAAGTGATTCAGGTCTGTGTCTCCACCATCGACGTTTTCGCCTTTGGGGTCTTGCATTCGAGGATCTTTGCTTGTGAAGGGCAATGGATGCGGACGAAAGCTCGACATGATGGGTCGTAGTCAGGATCGACGATTTTTGAGTTCAGGCAATACTTTACAGAAGGAAGATGACACAAGAGAAATTTTGGAGAGCTGGGGACATTAATATTCGACGTGATTATGCTATGTCACTGTGCAGAAAGAGGTGGCAGGAGATGATTGATCTCGGTCCCGATTACAAAAACGGCGAATGAGGCTTGCATTCAATGTTTGGCAATCAGTAGTCCTACCGGGTCCTGACCAATGAGAAAAATGGCCCCCAACTGACATGTCCTTGTTTTTTGCTTCAGATCGCCAAGTCGTAGGGCGGCAGGTGGGTGACGAAGAGGTTGCCCTCGAAAGCTTTGAGCGTCAAGATTGAGTAGCAGTTATGTCGGTCTGAACTGTAGCAAAACAGGTAAACAAATTTGCTTTGTATGCCCTTCGCGGTCAATTCTTTTGATACCTTACAAAGGTTAAAAGGGAATCTACGTCATAAGCGCTATTGTTATCGATAAGGTTTGCTACCCTAGGGACGCTTAAGTTTTAATGAATCCGATCATTTCCCGCTCATCTTTTCATGCTATGCCACTGCCAACCGTCTCCTCACTTAGGAGTTACAACATGCCATCATCGCAATGTCATATGGTTGGTCTCGCATGGCCTGTTTAAACCCATTTACAACAAGATAGCCTTTGCACTTCCATAGCATCAAACAGGATCTAGCCTACTACAGCTAGCAGGTATCCACAATGGATATGATCCCGAGGAAGTAATCCTACACGCATAATCGATAATTGGACTGGTTCCGTGGTCTAGTTGGTTATGGCATCTCGTTAACACCGAGAAGGTCCCCGGTTCGATCCCGGGCGGAACCACACTTTTGCGTGTCTCTCAAACATATCGCTGCCAACTGTTTGACCATTTTTGCCAGAACAAAGAACATTTCCGATTCTAGTCAGATTGGACTCGTGAGTTCACACTCATCCATTTAACCAACGACCGTAAGCATTAAGACAGAACAATCCAGCAACAACTTCCCCGGAAACCGTTGTCAACCAGACCGAGACAACGATCGAGATTTAAGACACAACAGGATACTCACGGTTTAGTCCAAACCTATTTCCCCACAAAGTCTCTTCTTTTAATTTTCTTTCATTCTTTTTAACTAACCCGTGATACTTTATTACCCCATGAAAACACCAAACCCCGCAATGATCCCGGGGAGAATCGGGGGACTAGACCGGGCCGGCGCACACTTATTAGCTAACGGTTTCCTCCATAGTCAACAAAGTCTGAGTTTTTCAACTCCTGCGTCTCAATGGCGTTTTTAGATATGTAGCTTATGTGGTAGAAGAAGGGTAATCATTACATAACTGTTCAACACGCGGCTCCAAAAAGGTACGAAAAGTTTGCGGTATGGGGAGGAAGAATTGTTATAAAAGGGCGATTCGCCAAGTCTAGAGATTCGATATAGACCTTCAGTCAGATATTCAAAATTGAACCACGATACATCATGGCAACTAAGAGCATTGAGGAGATCCGCTCCAACTCCCCTGCACCCACGGCAGTGAGCCTGGGACACCAGATTGGCAACCCTGTTTGTACACCCACCTTGTCCGGATCGTGATCTACGACTAACAGTACATGCACCGTAGTCCCCTCTAGCCATGGGAACATTCGCAACCACTCTGCTAACTCTGTCCCTGTCGATGATGGGTTTCCGGGGAGTCGAGACGCAGACCATCTTCATTGGCAACTTGTGCCTCGCTGCTGGTCTATGCATGTTTGTGTCTGCTCAGTGGGAGATGGCTCGTGGTAATACCTTTGGATACTCTGCACTAAGTGCCTATGGTGAGTTCGATCAAAAGAAGCTGTGTATCTCAAGACTCACTCTCTCTTTCTAGCCGTGTTCTATGGCGGTTATGGAGTTATCCTTTGTCCATCTCTTGGAGTCCTCGAGTCCTACGGCGGAGCGACTCCCGAGTATCACAACGCTCTCGGGTTCTACGTCCTAAGTTCGTCTAACCCTAACCCTGACCATTTTACTGGAGACTAACAGAGTTTCTAGTCTGGGCTGTTTTGACACAGTTCTTCATGCTAGGATCAGCACCTATGTAAGACCATTCCCGCCAGATTGTAACAAGCAGACACTGACAACAACTTAGCAACCTCGTCTCATTCGGCATCTTCACCACCATCTTCTTCTGTTTCACTCTCGATGCAGCCTCTAACTTCGCCCATGCTGACGGCAAGCTCGAGGTTGCGAAGGGTCTGATGACGGCTGCCGGCGTGTTCGGGTTCATCTCTGGGCTATTGGGATACTACAGCTGCGCTGCCTCCATGTGTGCTGATGCCCTTCCCTTTGAGCTCCCTTGTGGCGATACATCGAGATATTTCAAGAAGACTCGTAAGCAGCTATGAGATGTTGAGCTTGGAGGCGCTTTCTGTATGTACAAAAAAGGATCGTACGATAAACCAGGCGAGCAAACTTTATCGTGACTCAATTTAGCAGTCATAGTTAAAGAGACTTCAAGTTCATTGAGTTCAACCGTTATGAACGACCTAGACAACGAACTACTTGTCCTTCTTGGAATCGCTGTCATCTTTCTTGATCTCTTGCCACTCTCCTTCTCCTTCGCCCTTGTCCTTGATCTCCTCCACATAAGAAAGATCAAAAGGCGTCATCTCCCACAACCTACAAACCAACAAAACCTGCGTTCCCACAATTACAATACCGAATCCCAAAACAACAGCCCAGCCAAGTAGAATGACGGCAGTGATGGGAGAGTAAACGAGAAATCCAAGGATGCGTGGCCTCATGGCTGGGTACGTGCGAATTACCAGCCCAAAGGTAATTCGCCACGCTGACTTGAGGACCCAAGAGCCATAAAGAAGGTGCAGTGGGAGAATCAAGCTGCAGAGTAGAAAGACGATGTATTTGTAAAGGCGCGAGGTGATGCGATATTTGAGCCAGAATCTTGACGGTTTCGCTGATTGCTCTGTAGATGGTGTGTCGAACGAGTCGACTTGTTTGGCGGACCACCAGCAATTGACGAGGATTAAGACGGCGAGGGTCCAGAAGAGATCGCTCCGGAGGTACTCGTAGCGCGCAGAGTCATTGTACCAAGAGGACTCGTAGGGTAGAGAGCTAGCTTTGACTGTCATTTTGGCGACGGACAAGATATGAATGCAATGAATATAATCATCTTGAGATGAGACTTATGCTGGGCACCCTTTAATATGTTGTTCTTGAAATGGCTGCCTGGGCATTCTTCTCCGCATTCCTACCCCACCAGGTCTCTAAAGTAGCCTAAGCGCAAGCCTAGAAAGGCATAAGATGACCAAATGATTTCGTGGGCTCTTATGATCTCTTGTGACGCCCACGTTGCTTTGTGTTTGGTCGGGCTTCTGTCTGATGTTGATCAATTGGGGGCGTCAGCAATGACTTGACGGTCAGGAGCACTCCATGGCGATCAGTCAATGAAGAATGCCTTGCAAGTCTGTGTTTTCATGTAGCATGGATTTGTATCGTCAGCAGAAATTGTTGGTTCGGGAATTCCATCTGCCAATACCCAAGGCTTTCTGAAGCTGACCCTCTGGCTTGCCACAAATTAGCGGGGGTGCCCTGCAAACAACCCACTAAATTTACGATTCCGGCTGCTGATTACAGGGCATCAAGCGTCGCATCAACAACTTGCAAACACCACAAAGCTAACCCAACGTGTCGCGCAGGTACAAACAATTGACCGTCACCACCATTGTTAGAATCTAGGCAAGGTGGACTCTTTTAATTCTGTTGCCTAGCAAGCTGAATCCGTTGCCCTGGATATTCCTTTCAGCTGTCGGCGGCCCATGCCGATTCTTTAAACCGCAGCCTAACAGGCAACCGCGAAAACTCAATCGCTTTTAATGAAGACCGACTTCACTTCCATTGATGGGAGGGATAACACAGCCACCATTCATATCAATATGACGCATAATCTTTATATCCCTCACGAAATAGTCCTTCAGATTCTCGAAGCTACAATACCACCTGGACGCCCCAATCGCATCGTCGATGTCAAAGAGACCGATGTTCAGAACTTAATCGCTTGGAGTCGAGTGTGCAGAGCTACGTATGGACCCGCCACGAGATTTCTACGACAGCATTGCGTATATATCGACTCCATCACTCGTTTGACAAGCTTTTTAAAATGTCTGGCCAACTCTAAGGATTCGGAAGATAATGACCCGTCCGCAACTCTTCCCCGGGTTATGCGTCTCTCTGAGGTGTCCTCCGTTTACCTTGGCCTAAGTATGGAAGAGATCCAGTCCGTTCGAACAGGTGGATTGATCAGGGACCTCCTTGTCAAACTGGGCGGTTCCGTGCGCCGTCTCATCGTCGACCTACCCTACCGCAGAATCGCACAGCAATATAGCATTGACGTGCACATCGACGCCCTCTTCTCCCAGGGTTTACGAGCACTTACCAACCTGGAAGAGCTTACCACTCTTGGCGGTTTGCCTGTTCTGGAGTTCTGGAGAGATGCACTCGAACTTGGCGAAATATGGCCCAAGATGCGACGCTTATCTGGCTTCAAGATCAACCTGGGTGAAGAACAACTCTGGTACAACGTCGCTAGGGCTCGCACCCTCGAGCATCTCGTCATAGCGATGCCGTATGTGCTGCGCCGGGAATCTTGGAACATCAAGCGCTCGATTGGTGGAAGGGAGTGGAATCCGGAAAAGGGAGGAGACTCTAGCTATGCTCGTCCCCTCAAGGTCGTTGTTGCGTATCATGAGTATAGCGCACCACTTGTCGACATGGATGATGCGAATTTTTACGACCCCTGCGGGATGCTTGATGTATCTACTGTAGAGATACCTGTTATTGCGAAGCGGGTTGACTGGGTATGCAAGGACTGGCTGGTCAAGTCCGCCATGACTGATACCCTTTGGGACTGAAGTCATATAGTCGTCAGGGTGTCGAAAGAATTGACCGCTAAGAGCATAAGAGATGGGATGGAATACTTTGATCACTTTATGCTACCTTAGGCTACTTTATTTCTGTAGTCTCAGCCTTAGGGGATAATTCTTCTGACACCCTGGTAGTATCATCAAACTTGCTGTATTGTATATCGCAGCTGTGTATATAATTATCTCAAGAGTCTGGGACCATCAGAATATCGTCCACATTGACAGCTTGACCTGTGGCAATGGATCTATTGGCCGCAATACCCGTTAGTATCGAAGCCGCTCCATCAACGTGACTCGCTGCGCGCATGTACTCGTCGGACACAGGTGTTCCAAACAGATCGTTCAGCAGCACCGTATCTCCACCTCCATGCGCACCAACACCTTCCTCGACCTGGATCTCTCGTGGCTTCTCAAAAAGAGGTCGGAGCAGGATCTTGCGGCTCTCGATAGAACCCTCAGCGGCTTGGTCGCCGCCAGAGTTGACATAGCTATTCTCAACAATCTCGACCTCGAGTCGCCCGCCCGTTCCGTTGAAGCTTACACGGAAGCCTTCCCATGGCGCGTAAGCTGTGAGGGAGTAGGAGAGACTGGCCCCGTTACGATACTTGACGAGCACATTCATCGTATCCTCAATGCTAATCCCGTCGCCGAAAACGCTCTGGTCGCGGTAGTAGCTGTCTTCATGCTCGGCGTCGAGGTACATGGCCTTCAATTGAGGGTTCTGATCGAGATGTAGTGCGAAGGGATCGGACTTGGCGACTTCGCTGCCGTGCGCGCGGGTATAAAACTCGGTCTTGCCACGCTTCTCTGCGTTCTCTCTGCCGTAGAATGCAAGATCGCCGGTCGCAAAAACAGTTTGGGGCCGTGTTTGAAGCCAGAAGTTGACGAGGTCGAAATGATGTGTTGACTTGTGGACTAGAAGACCGCCGCTGTTGCGTTTGTCTCTGTGCCAGCGACGGAAGTAGTCTGCTCCGTGGCTTGTGTTGAGCATCCATTCTATCCTCGTGTCAGTCTATGCCCTCATTCGCCTGTCATTCCTCCTTACCGAAGTGAACACTGGTGACCTTTCCAATGGCCCCCGACTTGATCAACTCAAACACCTTGGTGTTATGCGGCGCATATCTGTAATTGAACGTTACGCGGACCTTCTTCCCAGTCCTCTCGACCGCCGAGAAAATCTCTTTGCACCTGGGTGCATCGATCGTCATGGGCTTCTCCGTGATGACATTGCATCCCAGTTCCAGCGCTCGGACAATGTATATGTTATGCGTTCTGTCCATGGTTGTGATGATGACCTCGTCAGGTCTGGACTCCTTGATCATCTGGTCGAAGTTGCTAGCGAGGTAGGTCGGGACTTCGCCGTGCCCGAGGGACTTGAGCTTCGAGTTGGCATAGTTCATGCGAGTTTGGTTGGTGTCGCAGAAGGCTACGATGCACGAGGTCTTGTTGTAATCGGTCGCGATAGCTGAGTAGAAGAAGCTTGATCGGCCGCCCGCGCCGACGACGGCGTATCGCTTTCTCGATGCTTGATCTTCGGCCATGACGTTGAAGTTTGTAGGGAAGTTCATCGGTTGGAACTGAGGAGCGGACTGCCGCCCATGCTTATATAGCGGGCCACAAGTGACCCCCAATCTCGAAAACCCCACGCGGTATTATTGGGGACATCACGAAGGAATGACATGTCGGCGGCGGGAGGGGATCATACTCGGGGTGTCTTGTCCCGAAGTGTGGATCGCGGATTGCGGGGGTCGTTCTGAGTGACAGTTCGTGCTCGGTAGCCAGATCTGAAATGGCCTGGACAGGACCAATCTTGGTCGTGTTAAAGGATTCCAGGAAGATATGTTCCGGTCGATTGTGGTGGTGGGATTGTCGCATCTGCAGGAGGGCTGCTTCAAGGACGCGACTTCGGACGCGTTTGGTGCTGGGTCAAAGCCCGCCCAGTAAATCGGAATAGCATGGAGGCGTCGACGGTCTTGTAGCGAAGGTTTGAGAATCAGACGAGTCTTGACACTTCTTGGGATCAAATGTCGGATTCCCCGATGTCGTTGCAGTGTGGCACTCTTTTGCGGTGGTTCAAGTTGAAGCAATGTTTGTTGCGAAACAACATGCAAGTGGAAACCTCAGGCCTCGGCACAGCGCTTGAGAGCCTACAGCCACTGTAAGCACGCAGGTGGGTGATTGTCCTCCAAGGCTTAGGCTACAGAAATAAAGTAGCCTAATTACTAGCCTAAGCTTGCATAAGGTAACCAAAGTTTTCGTCTCTTATGCTCTGCGGGGCCAATTCTTCTGATACCCTGAGGGCACGCTGGAACACTTCACAATGAAGGAAGGTGCAGACCGGCCTGACAACCTTTTCAGTCCATACCAAAAGGAAAAGCATCCATCTTCATAATTGTATTCTACACCTACTGATCTCAAACAGCATCAACCATGACAAAAATCTTCCTGTCAGTGTCCCTCTCTTAGCGGCTTCCACCAGCTAACATGGATCTGAATAGCACTGGCGCTTCTGGGTACATCGGGGGCGACGTCCTCCATCAGCTGCTCAAATCGCACCCCGAGTACAGAATTCGCGCTTTGGTTCGAAATGCATCCAAGGCCGCTGCGATTACCAAAGTCTTCAAGCAAGTAGAAATCGTCAACGGCGGCCTCGATGATACAGACATCATCGCTCAAGAAGCAAAGGAAGCCGACATTGTGATCCGTCTGTCCCAGACAGTCCCCCGCTTTTGTTCCGCTGGCTAATGTCACTGTCCCTGCAGATCTAGCAGCTACCGGCCATCTAGCAAGTGTCCAAACCATCTACGAAGCTCTTGCGAACAAACCCAAAGGCTCTAAATCGCCGTACTATATCCAAATCTCGGGCGCAAGCGCACTCGCAGCTGGTGAACTCGCCGACAAGACGCGAGTCTTTGGCTCGGGTAGTGATGTCATCTACAATGACCTGAACGGCATCGACTCGATCAAGTCGTTCATTAGACAGTATCCCAGTCGAGCCGTGGATAACTATATCATTTCGGTGAAGGAACAAGAATCGCCTGTCAAAACAGCCCTCGTCATTCCACCGATCATTTTTGGCAAAGGTCGTGGACCTGGCAATCAGCGAAGCATGCAGATTCCGGACCTCGCCAAAGCGACACTGGAGCGCCAGCGGGGAGTGAGGGTTGGACCTGGCGAGAGTCGATGGGGTAATATTCACATCCAAGACTTGAGCCGCTTATTTCTGCGATTAGTGGAAAAAGCAGCTGAAGGCGACCAAGATGACAACATCTGGGGCGCAAATGGAGTTTTCTTTACTGGTGTGGGAGAGATGGTGGGTTTTCTAATGCGCGTCAAGTGCTTGCAGGATACTAACAGAGTGGACAGTCATTTGGCGACATCTCGCGACGGGTCGCCATCGCTGCAAATGACTTCAACCTAATTCCGAGTAATGAAGTAGATGAAGTCGGTGTCGAGGAATTTGATCAGCTAATTCCTCGCGGATCCGTGCTGCTGGGAACCAATGCGCGCGCTGGGGCTGATAGAGCCAAGGCGACGCTTGATTGGGAACCAGAGATGAACAGCCTGGAGGAACTTATCCCGCAAGCTGTCATTGACGAAGCGCGGGCTCTTGGCATGAAAGGTAAGAATCTCTGAACCAAGCTTGGAAATTTGTGGAATTGAGTTGACCTTCTTGTGCCTGGTTTAGTGGAGCAATGGATGTAGGTCAATCGCGCGCGGGCTTGTCTTGGTTGTGAACAGGATGTCGAAGGTCAATGATAGGCTCTGTCTTTGGGCATTCGTACTCGATAACTGTTAATCATTGCTCCTTATGAATTGATGCTGCTGATTTCTTTTATAATCGGGAGTCTTGTTTCATGCCCCTTGACTATTTGAGGTTTTGAGGAGCATTTCTTGTGAGCATCCCAATGTTAACCCTGCGCCTTGTCGGCAGGCTGGTAGGTGTCAGAAGAAAAGATGTTCTCTAAGACTTAGGCTACAGAAACAAAGTAGCCTAAATGCTAGCCTAAGCTGGCATAAGGTGATGAATTATTTCGTCTCTTATCCTCTTAGGGGCCAATTTTTACCACATCCTAAGGGGACCATCCTTCATTTCAACTTGACTTAACACGCCAAGCGACATATACTCATAGACTGACATAAACGAACCCAACGGCATAGACTTGTAAGTGATCTTCGATGCTTTACTTATTTTTCTCACCTTGATATTACATGTCCTCTATCATTGCTTAATTATATGCGATGTGCGCAAAAAACACGTTGTGTGCAGGGTAACCTCGACGCGTCTGGCGCAAACACCAAAAGTTGCTTTTTTGTGGTTACATAGTGACGTAACGCTATACACGGCCGATCACATTTGAGTTTCATCCCCTAAAATTAAAGACTCCTCTCGGCCGTTACGTGACGTAATTTAGTGTTATCATCATCTTGACCATAAACTATAACAAAATGCCGCCCAAAAAAGCTCAGAACAAGCGCCCGGCCGCGGACGCTGAGGACAACCAACCCGCGTCTAAGAGCGCGAGGACTGACAATGCAGAGGAGCAAGGCGAAAACTCCCAAGGCCTTCGAGGCTCTCGCCAGCGTCGCATCCCAAAAGGCCCCAAGGGAGAATCCATGATGCCTTAATTCATGCCCCGTGAATGCGTAGAGGCGAAAGTCATTGAGAACCTACCCATGCCCTCACGTTGGGTCGCTGCAGTTGACGCGATTCCCGATCGCTCCATGACTTTGAACAGTCGCAAGTGGTGGGAGGATCATGGCCCCTGGCTTGAAGCTCGTAAGGCGGGTCTCAAGCTGCCTGCTGCAAAATGGAAGATGAGAGAGGAGGCGATGAAGCAGGATGGCACTGTGCCTGATGACGAGGGAAATGATGATTGGGATTTTGTCTGCTTGCCTATTCCTAGCTCGGAGCGGAAAGAGGAAGATGAAGAGTCGGTCGATTCAAGCTTGGTAGACGAGGAGGAAGAGAGTGGAAAGAAGGACAAGGAAGGTGAGAAGGACGGAGAAGAAGAGGGAGAAGACAAGAAGCCTTATGGCAAGCTTGCATCGCTTCATCCTGACTGGTCTTGGTACTTCACAATGCGCGCCGACGATCGTTTGACTTGGTGGCAGATTGAAGCTCTCAAGCGCGATCAAGATGACTTTGATTTGCACATCTACAACGACTTCACAGCTTACGGCATGCATGAGCTCATTGAGAACATCGTAAGTCTGTCCAAGTACCGCGTGCCTTTGCAGTATAACTAACTAGTGAACAGTTCCTCCAGTTCAACTCAGTCTTCAAGGCCAAGGCCAGCTATCGTGACTTTTGGCCCGAAGTTGAGGGTCTAGCTCTGATTCTTCGCAGCGGTATCCTCAGCTATGAGAGTAAGTGTAACATAGCCACCATCCACGCCATGACCTCTAACGCATAGCTACAGATTGCGAGGATCCCGAGAAGTGTGAATCCATCAGCGAAATGGTCGGCTATCTCACCCTCGCTACCGTCGACGCACTCAAGAAGCAAGATGTCTTCAAGCCTGACTCAGAAATCAAGAATCTCGGACTCGTTCTCTTCATGCTCATCCGTTGGGGCCGAGAACAGACCGACTACGAGTTCTCTGAGGAGTGTTGCTCTTGGATCTACAAGGTGATCGACCTTGCTGAAGAAGCCGACATCGAACTCACTGCTCCTTATGGCTTTGACAAGCATTATAATGAGATTGTTGGGAAGCGCGATGAGAGGGCTAAGGATATGTCGAGATGGGACAAGGTCAACTGGGGAACCCAGGTACGTTTTTCACGTCTCATTGGAATCAAGGTACTGACTGGATGGTGAAGCTCAAGGCTTATGGTAACAAGCATGGCGATGGTCCAACGCGTATTGGTGGACAAAACTATGATATTACCAAGATGCACAAGGCGCAGCGAGACAGGCACTCTTTTAAGTATAATACCATTGATGAAGTTAAGAATCGATTGCTGGGAGAGACTAACCATCTTGTTTCAGGCCTGATGGCGGGTGGGAGATCATGATTTGATCTTGTTGTCGCAATCTGTATATACATAGCAATGGCTGGTCGATTTTGGTCGAGTCGGATATTTGATCAAGTTTGTACAAATTTACCACTTGTACTGAGCATAGGACGCTCTTTGTCTCACATGTCTGGTTCACTGTATGTTAAAAGTATTATTTAAAGCTTAAAATCGATCAACCTTGCTTCTCACCAAACTTCTCCCAGGCCATCTCACAAGACCTCGCAATCTCAACATCCGAGATCTTGGTGATCCTCTCATTGATCTCCCTCTCAATGCCAGCAAAGTCCTTTCCTACTCCCTTCGCTCGCCACTCATAAGCATCGCCGATAAATCTGCTGCTCTGCACAAGCCATTGTGTCCTCTCTCTTCTCACAGCATCAAACGCTGAAAACACAGCTTCAAGGTCTGAGTGAGTCTGCACGCGTTTGTCGGCTAGTAGCTCTGCCATGACAGCGCTGTCTTCGATGCAAAATCCTGCCCCGGCGCCGTGGTGAGGACTTGAGGCGTGGGCAGCGTCGCCGAGAATGGCTATCCGGCCTTTGTAGAAGGTAGGGATGGGGTTGTCGCCTGTGTCGAAGATTGCCCACTGTGATTGTTAGTGATAAGCTCATGTGAGAGGAAGAAATTACATACGACACTGAGAGTCTCTTCTGTGAGCTTCAAGAGATTTCGCACCTGACTGTTGTATCCCTTGAAATCGTCGAGAGCGTCTTGTCGATGAGCCGTTCTTGTCATCTTTTTGGGGTTGTCCCATTCATTTGGATCAGTACGGAAAGCGACAATGTTCAACTTCTCGCCATGGTTCACTTGAAATGTCAGGATATGTCCATCGGGTCCCATCTGTATATGTCAGCATCCGTCGGACAGTTGGAGTTCTATCAACTTACATGCATGCACGCATTTCGTGCTCTCTCCTCACCCACAGCCTCAATCGCCTTGTCCATAGGGATAAGACCGCGGTAGGCGTACTTGTGAGAGTACTGCGGTCGTGCAGATGGGTGGCTGTCTCCCACGATGAACTTACGAACGTGAGATCCGATACCATCGCAGCCGATCAAAGCATCGGCATGTGCTGTTGAACCATCAGAGAAGGTCATACGGATCTTTCCATCTGAATCCTCATGTGCCTCTTCAATCTGCTTGCTGAACTGCACTCTATCTGAAGGCAGTAGATGGATAAGCTCATCAAGGAAATGAGCTCTGTGAACTCCATTCTGACCCAAAGAAGTCTTGATGCTGAACTCAGTCTTGTCCTCTTCGGTGGTTCCATCTAGGAAGTCAAACCAAGTCTCCTTCTTCGATTCCCAGGCGTTCCAGGTGCATACTTTGTGGAAAGCATCGTGGACACCAGGATGGCAGACCTTCATGGCCTGCACAGCATTGGGCGTGAACGAGACTCCAGCACCGATCTCGTGGAAGTCATCAGCTCGCTCGTAGAGGGTGACAGGGATGTTGCGACGGTGAAGAGCAATTGCAAGAGTGAGACCGGCGATACCACCGCCGACAATGGCAATGTCGAACGGCTTTTGAGCGCTTGTTGATTCAGCCATTGTATGTGGTTTGTGATGGGTGAAGGACAAAGCCAAGAGGTTGAGGAGAGTTATTTCTGCTCTTATTGACTTCCAGGAGAATAATCGTTGAGGTTGATATCTTATAAAGTCCCCATTCGCTCGTCATAGACACAGCCGGCGAGTCTGTGAGCGAACTAATAACCAAGAAATCCGAGACCCGGCTTCCGATCTCCACTTTCTGACTTCCGACAAACTGGAATCTCACTCCTCCGCTTGCTCCGGAATGTGGTTTGCGGGGAAGAAGAAGGAAGTCTCCACATGTCTTCCGCGGAACTGACTCGGGAGTTGCCTTGCTCATCTTCACGTTTTCAGCCTTACAACCCCTTATCCTATACTAGAGAAGCCGAGATGTAGCCTCTTCCGGTTGAAACAACACCTACCAAAGACCCTTCCTTGCCTTCCACGGCATATTCTAGATCTTACAGGCGGCTTTGTTAAGAGCCTAGTGGATGCGTAGAGGAAGATCCACAGCGGGGTTGAAAAGTCATGATGGCAAGAGAGCGATTGCATAGATCAACATCAAGTACAAATCTGTTAAAAAAGCATTTGTTCGATGGGAGGCTTTGGCAGAAAGCTTTCTCTTTTATATATCTTGTTGGACGCTTGCTTGAATGATGAGTAAGAGGCAGCTAGTCAAATGATCCTCCAAGGCTTAGGTAGGCTACAGGAATAAAGTAGCCCAACTGTTGGTTCATCCAGTGGAAGAAAGATCCACGTAGAAAAAGTCATAGCCACAATCAACCCACCACGCCTCACATCAGCTTACGCTTTGACCCGTCGTATTACAGCACATTCTTTTCGTATTTGCGAGGTATTGGTGTCAATTTGTTGCAGCATCCTTGGCAGCTGAAAATATTGCCCAAACAGGGCCTTTTCTTTGCTTTTTCTACCATTTCACTCCACTTTCTTCACCGTAGGCCGCCTCATTCTTGCTGACAAGATAAGAAAGAGAGTGGACAAGTGTTTCTGCTTAAATATGCCGTTTCTCGCCATGAGATCACTATTTGCTCACCGCAACCTAACCATCTCTAATCATAATGTCTTTATCTTTTGAAACACACCAAATGACTCAGCGTAAGACAGAAGACTCGGGTGAGCTGGGGGGAAGCGGCAATGACTTTGTCAACTTCTCACTTAACCTCATTGACCCAATCAAGTCAACGGACCTGATTCACGACAATGGCTGTGGCTTTGGTCTCGTGTCGAAAGCCATCATAGCTAGGGCTTCACCATCAGCGAAGGGCTTTCGTATCCAGGCGACTGATGATAACCCCCAGTTCATCATGTGCTGCGAGGAGGAGGCGAAGCGAAACAAATGGCCTTTGGAGGCTCATGTCATGGATGCTCGAGCAAGTCCTCATCTGTTTGGGTGTTGAAGGTCTTAATACTAACTGGAAATTAGGATCTGGACTTTTCAAACAACCACTTCAGCCACTCTTTCAGCAATTGGCCATTCCCATCCCCTCAGGCTGCGAAGTTCGCTCTGGAAGAAGTTCATCGAACCCTCAAACCTGGGGGAATTGCCATAGTTAGCTCATTCGAAGGAGCCGCTTCAACGCCAGTACAAGATAGGTCTTCGCAGGAGGAGCAAATGAAGAACGAATTGGTGGACGCAGGTTTCAATCCTGATAAGACGCAAGTATATCGCAACGATGCGTTGGTCACGGTAGCTATCGCTACCAAGGAGTAGAGCTGATCAATCATGAATCCGGTATGAGCTCATTGGGAGGAGTTGATTACGAATACTATGCTTTCCTATACATAACGTTGAAACTCGAGTGGCCAATCGGAGTCATTATCGATAGACTCGAGCTTATAAATACATGTTCTTGACTTGAGAAGCCAAGACGCTTCATTCAAGAAGTGGAATTATTATCAAAAACTCCGTGCATGATACGGCTGATTGAGGGGATTTATAATCTTTGCTTTACAGCATGATATGTACGATAGATGATAGCACAAAGACTTATCAATGACGCAGATCGTCACTCTAGTCCACCATCATGACGCCACTAGCGATCTCAACCTTGTACAAAAGCTCAACTATTCCATACTTGTCTTTACGTCAGATCCATCGAATCATTCCTCATATTTCATACAAAACTGCCAACATGACCACCAAAGCCATTGTTATGGTCGAGAAGGGCAAGGCCACTATCCAAGAAGTGCCAAAGCCCAAGCTTCGTGAAGATTATGTGCTTGTTAAAGTCAATGCTGTTGGTATCAACCCCACTGATTGGAAGCATATCGACTTTGAAGTTGCCGACGCTGGCTCCCGAATCGGATGCGACTATGCTGGTGTCGTTGAGGAAGTTGGAAGCAAGGTGACCAAGCCTTTCAAAAAGGGTGATCGAATCAGTGGAGTGGTCCATGGAGGGCAAGTATTTTATCTAAGTAAATGTGATGATGGCTAACGCTCCTTAGTGATCGAACGCAGCATGAGAACGGAGGTTTCGCAGAATACATTGTTGCCAAAGGCGATGTTCAAATCAAGACACCAGATAATGTGAGCGATGAAGATGCTGCAACCCTCGGTATTTCAATCGCGACTGTAGTAAGTGTATGTCTGCCGAGACGATGACCAACTGCTCATCAACGACTAGGGCCAAGGACTCTATAAGACTTTGGGTCTACCGCTGCCAAACGAGGGCAAGAAGAGTGACGACTTTATTCTCATCTATGGCGGAAGCACTGCGACTGGCATCTATGGTATCCAGCTCGCCAAGCTATCAGGCATGAAAGTGATCGCAACAGCTTCCCCACACAACTTCGACTATCTCAAGTCCCTTGGAGCGGAAGCTGTTTTCGACTACAAATCTCCCAACGTTGCGGAAGAAATCCGCAAATACACCAATGATACCTTGAAGCTTGCTTGGGACTGCACCGGTCTAGGAGCAGCCGTCTGTGCCGGGTCGCTAAGCAAAGAAGGCGGAAAGTACGCTACTCTCCTTCCTGTGGACAAGAAGGAGTTGTTGGACGTGAATTCCAAGGTTGATGGACCCTACGTTACTTTGATGTACTCTATCTTTGGTGAGAGATTCTTCAAGGGCTCCGAGACGCCAGCCAAGCCTGATGAGTTTGAGTTTGCGAAAGACTTTTGGGAGATTACCCGAAAGCTTCTTGAGGAGGGTAAGCTCAAGGCTCCACAGACCTTTGTGAACCGAGGTGGTAGTGGCTTCGAGGGCATTCTCAAAGGGTTGGACGAACTGAGAGCTGATAAGGTGTCTGGAGGAAAGCTTGTTTACACTCTTTAGGCCTGTAAAGAACTAGGAATACTCAACGTTTATGATTTCAACTATAAACAACGCAAGGTCGATAAAAAATGCAGTGCAAAAGCGTGTTGTAGATAATAAAAAAGGATTGGCGATAAATTTGAGTTCAGTGAAAAAGGGCAAAAAGATTAATTGCATGCCTCCACACCGGATTGAACGATGGACCTTTGCATTACAAGTGCAACGCTCTACCACTGAGCTATAGAGGCGGCTGTTTTCGTTAGCGTCGAGCATCGAATTTTAGCTCATATACTATCGACATCCTAGCCACCAAAACAACGTTACATCGGCTTCACCTGAACATTGCAGCGCCCACCGTAGCGGAATCTCCTTGTAGGAATTGCTCGTGTGCCCAGGATATTTCCATCGGTGCGCAGGGAATAATTCTCCGTGATCTACAGCAATGTTTGTAGCACATCAGTTTCATTTCATTTGTAGAGGCGTCGAGATTCTAGTTTCCATCCACTTCATCTAAGATCCAAACAGTTGGAAAGCTTTCCCCAGTCATTTGACCCTCCCCCACCCAGACAAGGTCTTCTCTTAATTTCTGGGTCCATCACCAACTAAATACTCGTACCGATGAATTGACGTAAATAACAGCTGATAGCAGGAGGAACGTACAGGGAACTTGCACCTGACATATTCGTCCTAGCGTAGGCTCTACGCGATGACAGGTCGCAGGGCAATTTCCGGCATTTTTGAGCCGAGCAGCAAGCCACGAAATGCCCAACTCGGTAATAAATCGACGCTTCATAGAGGCTTCGTGAAAGTCAATTGGACAACCCCCCGACTTGATTCGGTGTTATTCTAACTGACTGCCTGTCCTCGTGTACGTAATGATTCGCGGCGCTTCTCTTACGAGCTGCTGAAAAGGACTTGGGACAGTGGAGCGTCTGTTGGTTGCATCTGGTCTCGGTTGCAAGCTTATCTCCCTCTCATTTATTGCATTACCTCACAGATACCATCCTTTCGTTTCTAGCGGGATTTCCCTTCCTTCCTTTAAAGGCAAACACATCCTGTGACACCGAGCACATCGCTCTTACCCGAGGCATCACCTATTCCTTGACCGCAAAAACGTGACCCTGCCTGTTTCTTTCGCTTTGTATAACTGTGACTGGGCGTGCACTTTATCTTCTTTGCGCAACATCATTGTGATCTATTGATTTTTAGTGAACACGCCACGATGTTAGGCTTTAGGAAGAAATCCGATAGCGACGCTTCTGCTGAGGCTCGTCATAACAATGAGGTCCAAGACGATATCCCTCAACGACCTTGGATGGAGACAGCTCTTCCAGTCTTCGCTTGTGGTGCTGGTCTTTTCTCAGATGGTTACATCAACAACGTGAGCCCGACCGCAGTCCCTTCGTGAAGAATTTCCTAACGTTTTCAGGTCATCGGTTCCGTGAACACCACGCTGAGGCGCCAATATGGTGATGTCTACGTCAAATCGAATGCATTCAAATACGTCTCCGACATTGCCTTTGTAGGCACTGTCGTTGGTCAACTAGTATTTGGTTTCCTTGCAGATCATTGGTCGCGAACCAATACGCTCATGGTGTCTACTGTTATTCTTATCATCTTTACTGCCTTGGCTGCTGGATCCTACTGGCATGGTGAACCCGTTGGAATGTTCAACATGTTGACTGCCTGGCGGTTCTTTGTTGGTATTGGCATAGGAGGTAAACATTCTTTGAATCGGTGGGAAATCATGTCGTGCTAACAAAGTCAGGTGAATATCCAGCAGGTAGTGTTGGTTGCGCAGAGTCCAGTGGTCAAATGAAGAAAGGCACCCGAAATCGATGGTTCATCCTGTTCACCAACTCAATGATCGACTTCGGTTTTGTCATCGGTGCTTTCGTACCTTGTAAGTCCCCTCAACCACTGTTAATCCTATCGCTGACACGGTACAGACGTCGTTGCCGCCGCCGCTCACAACGCCAACTATGGTACCATTTGGAGAACCAGTCTTGGGATTGGTGTTGTCTTTCCTCTTATCCTATTTGTCCTGCGATTACGACTCAAAGAGCCTGAAGAATTCGCCAAGCAATCCATGAGACGCCAAACACCATACTCGTTGGTTCTGCGCTACTACTGGTTCAGACTTTTCGCCGTCAGCCTTGTCTGGTTCCTCTACAACGTAAGCTCTCCATCTACACGTGAATCCTCTGGCTGACATTCTTAGTTCTCATCATACGCTTTCGGTATCTACTCTTCGTCCATTCTCTCAGGCATCTACGGTGACAACGCACCTCTCACCACAGTCTTTGGCTGGAACACCGTCGTCAACATGTTCTATCTACCAGGTACCTTGATTGGTGCCTTCGTCAGTGACTGGATCGGTCCTCGATACACTCTCATGCTCGGTGTTACGCTCCAAGCCATCGTCGGATTCATCATGGCTGGTGTCTATGACAAGATCTCAAGCCAAATCGCTGCTTTTGCCGTCGTGTTTGGTATCTTCCAAGCCCTCGGTGAGCTAGGTCCCGGAAACAATATCGGTCTCCTCGCAGCCAAGACATGCGCTACTGGAGTCCGAGGTCGATACTACGGCATTGCTGCTGCGGTTGGAAAGATCGGCGCGTTTGTTGGCACATACGTGTTTCCATACATTCAGGCCGCTGGTGGCAACGAGACTCAGAGCGCTCAATATCCTTTCTGGGTGTCATCTAGTCTGTGTATTCTTTCGGCGCTTATAGTGTTTTTCTGCATTCCTCATATCGGACAGGATACTATTACCCTCGAAGATCAAAAGTTCCGTGAGTATCTCCAGAGCCAAGGTTGGGACACGGCTCAGTTGGGTCTTGATACAGCTGGCGTTGAAGGCGGAGCAACGAGTGACTCAAAGACTGACGAGAAGATGGTTCAATGAGCACACTTTGTATGAGTTGTTGGTAGCTTACTTATGTGTTAATTCAAATCTGCTGTCAAACGCACGCCTCATTCTTGTATCATGATAGCACAACATATAAAAATGAATTCAATAAACCTGTAAAGATACATTATACAGGCACAGTTTGAGGCTTTGCAGCGTAAATACTTCAGCATAACTATTCTCCGACTTCAATATTCTACCTAGCCAGATTGAAAACTCCTATTCACTCCCGAAACAGTAGCCTAACGCCGATTTCAAGGAAACAATTCCTCAGTCAAATAACACCATGCCTGCAACTTTTCCATGCTTTCCTTGCCCACAAATATATACAAGAAAGTATCTCTTTACTGGCGCATCCTAAAAGATGACATGCAGGTAATCTGAGTTTCACAGATAATGATTTCTAACGGCGAACTTGTTTCGCCTGTTTTGGTTTATTAGGGTCTGGTTGGGTATAAGGACAAAACCTATCAAGGTGTTGGATGAAAACCGCCCGCTCGGCGATACCAATTCGACAAAATAGACATTGGTACTTGTTATCATAGTTGAGGTAATCCTCAGGTTGTAAATCGTGGCCCATGCCGGTTTTCTCTTGAATTTTCAGAGCGACGGGCGGGGAGACAAGGGTGAGAAGAGACTCAAGTCTTGGTGGGGGATTTCCTTGTTGAACAGGGACTTGATAAGCGGGCCTGTGGGACCTTGGTGTCAAATCTCGGTGTTGGGAACCACTTCTGTACGAGTATGAGTGGTCATGATGATTTTGGGTATTGATATTGGGATGTGTGTATGCATGGTTTGCAGTGGACGGCGGTGCCCGGATGTACTCAGGTGCTGAGGAAGCAGGGACGTAGTTGCTTCCTTGGTGACGGAGTGGTGGTAGGGGTCCATGGGAAGAACTTCCCCGGCTCTCACTAATTGAAGATCTGGAAGATTCCATTTGTGCCAATGACAATGTCCTTTCACGTGGGGACATCGCATTCAACGGCGGGCCACGTATGCTGTTAGCAGTACTTGGTCTTGGTGAAGTGGTCGATGCCGATGCAAGCTGCGGCGATGATGCCGCGCTCGGTGCCTGTGCTCCATGAACAACAGAGCCTGGACGAGAAAGACTCATTGCGTACTGGCGAGGGGATGTAGGAGGTCTACTCCCATGAATCGCCGAACCAGGTCGAGGAACTTCCATGGCCTGCAAGCGTGGAGATACGCCGATCGGCGGTGACGGTTGCCCGTGAGCAAGAGTGCTTGGAGGTGGCAATCTCACCGATGTCTGTTGCGGGGAGGGCGGTACATGTGACCAGGACTGTCCACGTGTCGCATACGGTCTGGGGAGTTCTCTAACCGGCTGGTGTGGTGAAGCTGGTATACGAAAGTCCTGGGCGGGTGATGTCTCGCCTGCCAACACCCGGGGTGACGGTAGTGGCTGAGTTACAGGTACTTTGTAACCCTGGGAAAAGGAGCTCGATCGGGAGGTGCTCGCATAGGACAGTCTTGGAGACTCGGTGACCGGCGGCGCGGGGGCGTTTTGGGGAATGGAAGGGAGCCGGGGGCTTTGTAGTGCTGGCTGTCTCGAAGGTAGCCCCTCGCGAACTACATGGCCATTGATAGAAGGGCGCCCGAAGTTCGCTGGCACATAGGCCGGCTGGGACGCAGCAGCCGTGTTGGGAATCTCTCGAGATGCATGTATGGGTTGCGAATTCGTGATGGTCGGTCCATGAGCTGATAAGGCGGTTGTCTCTTGGCACAGCCTGGATGCTGATCCCGGGTTGGTTAGTGCCGTATTCACCGCAGGTGGCGATGAAATGTACTGCGCATGAGGATGTCGAAGACCTCCAGAGCTTATTGAGAGAGCATCAGCCGTTTGTCGTGGACCTTCAGCAGCTTGTGAAGGTGGGCGCATGGTGCTAGGCTGTGATACTTCGCAAGGTGCCCGTAATGGCGAAGCGGCCACCTGCTGTAGTGGACTGCCTGACTGCACTTGGG
Source organism: Fusarium nanum (assembly GCA_004367095.1). NCBI lineage: Eukaryota > Fungi > Ascomycota > Sordariomycetes > Hypocreales > Nectriaceae > Fusarium > Fusarium nanum. Next base: position 81,102 of record QGDY01000198.1, on the reverse strand, counting down.
GTTTATCCCTTGCTGCAGCTACAGGAAGTGGCATTTGAACTGGCGGTGACTTCGATACTAATCGAGCCTCATAATGAGCTCCTGTCAAGCCTTCTCGTCGCTTAGGTGGCTGGACTTGTACTCCTTCGCTACCTCTTAGTGACGGACGAGAGTGCGAAGAAGCTCCTGGTCCCGATGAGTTTCGAGGCGGGGGTTCTGTAGTTGATCGTACGGACGCGGAAGCAGGCCGGCCCATTTCAGAATAAGGGGAATGCTGATGATGAGTCTCGCGGTCTCTAGTAGATGGACGCGAAGACGTAGACGCTCTTTGACCAGTGCTGGCGTAGGGAGAAGGTCGTGCAAGGGACTGGTTGATGGCGGTGAATGAATTTGCTGGTGTGAAAGCTCGTTGGGCCGTTGAAGTTACAGGAGAATGTTGCTGGGAAACCCTGCCATCTCTGGTAGAAGGTCGCGACGGCGTCGAAGCACCACGTCCCATCTCAGCGTAGGAAGGCTGCTGTACAGTGTTGCTGGGTGCTGGACCCCGCTGGCTTGCCTCATCCAGTGACAACCGTTGTGTCTCGCTACTGAGAGACACTGATCGAGAGTGGAGGGATGCTCGTTCGCCAACATCAGCATATAAAGGATGATGTTGACTTGAACTTTCCTTAGCCAGCGATTGATTACTGGGCCTGTCACCGTCTTCACCCATCCTGACGTGTGATCGAGATGTCTCGGTCTCAACAGAGTTCGATTCAACCGCCATACCATCGAATGGGTTATGAGTCATCATAAGACTACTATCATCAGAGGAAGTCGAACTGGGAGGGGTATTGGTATCTTGCTGTGAAATGGATTCAGAATGTGAAAGCTGATCATACAAACTTTCACCTTCCTGTAACAGGGTTTCGAGCTCGGCTGGTGAGAGGGAGCTTTGCTGTGGTTTGTCAAGAGAAGCTGACACTTTCAGGCTTGGTTTAGCTGGCTTCGCTGCAGAGCTCACTTCTTGGGATAAAGCAGCCGTCTCCGCTGGGGCTACTTCTTCGGGCGTCGAACTCAGCTTCGGGATATCCTTGTTTGCGATTTTCTCGTCGGTCGAGTCCTTAGTCTTGAGACCATCCTCATGAGTCTCCCGTGTTGATCCTGGCTGCTTTCCGGGTTTGCATCTTGGTAAAGTCGCCTCCCCAGAACATCTTCCAGATTCAAACTTTGCCGAACGATCCACCTCGGATTGGAGGTTTAGGCCTGGTTCCTTCGATACATTCTCGGCGTCGTCCGTGTTAGTCTCGCGCGCGGGTACGTCTTGTACAGGGTCGTTCTGGGGTTCCGCTCTCGTCTGGAGGTCGTTCTGTTCTGGCTCCTCAATTGCCGTATCCTCCTCGTCAGCCTCCACCATATGGACATCTGATCCCGTACTGTCATCTGCATCTTGTGACATTTCTTCCGCTGATTCGTTGGCTTCTGGAGCCTTGGAAGCAGTTTCAAGTGGGTGGTTTCCCTCATCTTCATTGGGCTGGCTTGTTGCTTCTGAGGGACTCAGGTCCATCTCTTCGTCGTCTGCGGCTGGCGCGTCTCGCGTTTGAGCTTCAGATCGTTCCTGTTGAATTTCTTGGTTTCTTGTCACTTCCTCTTGAGCCACCTTTTCTGTCATGGCTCCGGTGGTCGCTACTGGTTCGTCGGCCTGTGGGATATGGGCTTCCTCGATATCATCTGAAGCGTCCTCCATCTCATGATCACTCGACAGTTCCTCCGACTGACTTTCGGGTCGAATTCCGTCCTGCTGATGGGCGCCAATACCGTTGGAGGTCTCTGTGGGCTGTTCAGGGAATTCTGGCTCGTCCAGAGCATCAGAGTTCGCGGCCTCGGCCTCCGCTGCAAGTTGTTGCCCTGCAGAAGACTCTGACGCTAGTGAAGAAAGCTCAGATGATTCGTCAGAGCCCGATTCCGATACTGGATCGCACTTCAGGTCAGAATGTCCCAGCGCACCAGTTCGGAAAGACTTACCCTCATCTATCGAATCTGGAATCTCTCGCTGATTTTCTGCTGCCTTCTCCCGTAGGTAACGCAAGGCCCGTTCGCTGTGGTCGATCCTTCTAGCTTCGTCCTCGTTCCAGGGCATGATATCATAGAGCGGTATCCAAGCCTTTTGACATTCCTCGGGAAACTTCTTCTCTTCCTCTTCAAAAAGGATAAAAGGGTAGTGTCGATCCAGGCACCGAGGTCCGTCATCTTCGTAACCGTTGGCCCAGGTAAATTTTTGACTCGAGCTGTCGTACTCGTAACATAGCGGTGTTGGTCTAACGAAGCCCATCTTGAGGAATGACTCATGAATGTCAATCGACGCTAAATCGTGTAAAGGGAGGAGTAGGGCGGGGAACCAGGATTTGGTCTCGTTCCAGTAGATAGCGTACACTTTGCCGGGAACCAATTCGAGTTCGTAGTCGTAGTCTTCTTGCTTTCCCTTTCTGAGTTGCGACCGTGTTGCTTTCCGACGTTTTATGCGTTGGGCTGGTAGACTCAGCTTTTTGAATTTTGTCGTTTGTGGTGATTCCACTGGAGGCAAATCTTCGCGAACTATGATGCAATCGTCGGCGCCATTCTGTCCTTTTTTGAAAGCTTCCTGAGCGGCCTTGTTGTTCTGCTCCAGCTTCTCATCGTCGCATCCGATAACATTAATACCAAAGTGCTCGATGACGGTGTCATGATCAGCATCCGCTATGTCGTGTTGCGCGCGCAAATGCTTCGCGGCGTTGTGTACAGGGTTCTTTTCAAAGCTAATGTTATGAGTGTCACATCGTATGATGTGGTATTCTCCAGGTTGCTTCGAAATATCAGTGGGGCTGCGAACAATGATGTGCTTTTTGGCCGCCCTGTTATTTTGATAAACCGCGTCGTAATGCACTGATTTTCGTGCACCCTCTACCCGCGCACGCTTGCTACCGTGTGCGACTGTATGACTCCCTTTTCTTTTGCGCGCCTGCCGAAAAATAAAAAAGTCAGTATCGTGAGATTAAACCCCGTTGGGACCACGTAAGCGTATCGCACCTCAAAGATCCCGTGGCGATTGGCGGTAAAAGTTGTAAAGTTGGTTTTGTATCGTCTCCCTAAACTAGAATTTCGCTTCTGATGAGAAAGAGACGATGCCGCTTCATCTGTGTCTGCGCTGAGATTGACAGCGTCAATCAAGTTGGCGGAATTCATGTCGAGGGATTTCAGCCCCGGGCGGCTGAAGAGGATCTGGAGTGTGTTAATGAGAGAATTTGCTGGGCTGTTGACATGGCGCGTGTACGCCACTTGAGTATCCCTGCACGTGGCTCTGGCTCTGTCTTGGTAATCGGATTCGATTTGCTGTTGTTTGCGAATGATGATTGAGCGAATCTTGTCTTTTTCCTGGGCGCTGATGCAGATGCAGGTCGGGTCAGTGTCAGCAGGAATAGAAGTAGAGGTAAGGACCTTGTTCTGTTTGACTGATTTGTAGGGGGGATTAGTTTCGGGCGCGGGCGAATTTGGCAGGCTCCGCTTGCATGCACATGCATTCAGCTCCTGTTGGATGCGATCGAGAAGAGCGCGGCCGGTAGGTGCGGGTACGAGTATAGGCATAGACTGGCCTGAATAAATTGACCTGGATTTGGAGCTTGGACTTTGGCTTGGGTATGGGCTTTGACTAGGGTCAAGGCTAGTGGGGATGTTACTGGAGCTGGGCCGAGAATGAAAAGAGGTGTCCGATTGTGACGGGTGAAAAGTCATTTCAGGGTTCGCGTGACGGTTGACAGCGGGGATTCCCAAGGGGCACAGACAGGAAGAACACCAAGCAGCCGGGCCGAGAAAGAGTAAAGGAAAAAATAAAAATGGGATGCAAAGGGAAAGAGACGTTGGGGCGGGAATGCTCTTTCCTTGTCTTGTGGAACAGTCAATCCCTTGACGGGAAGGAGAAGGAGTAAGACAGAAAAAAAGCAATAAAAAAGGGAAAGTGGTGTAACCAACAAACAAATGCAAAACAAGAGTAATAAAGATAGGCAAAAAAAAAGCACGGATACAGTATCCTACAGATCGGCCATAACCTAACACACGGCACAGTAAAAAGTAATGGAAAGGTTAATCCAGAGTACAGTACTCTGTAAAGATTGAGTGATTCTACCTTGCAGCTTGCATTGCGTATTGCGTTGGAGGGATGCCAGGGTGTCAGAAGGAATGGACCGCTGTAAACATAGTGAATGGAATAATTTAGTCATCATATGCCCGCTTAGATTAGATTAAAGGCTAGATTATTTTGACACCTCCACCCCCGAAAGTACAGTAGGGTAGCCAAGCAAACAAGGATCTAATGCGATTGACCAGAGACGGACAGTAATTAAAGCAACCAACCAAGCGAGGGTGAAATGTTACACATTAGCTGGTCCGACCCCGCACGGATTTCCGTAGAGCAGAGTTAGTTGAGACAGATCAGATTAGAAGAGAGTATGAGTATGTAGTATTTTGTTGCTGTTTGTTGGTGTCATTCTCTTTTTTCAGTTTTCAGTCAGCTTATTTTACAACTTACCTATACCGGTTCCATCTTTTTCTGTTGGCTTGGCTGCAAGATCAACAGAGGATGAGCAGGACTGTCATTTCTCTCCTTGTCTTGGCAATAGGTTAGGTGCGACACTCACTCACACTCACACCTTGCACTCTTCGGTGACTCAGTTAATTAATTCTGTGGCGGCGCCCCCAATTCAGTTTCAGCTCCGGAGTGAGAGAGAGAGGCAAATAATACCAACGTTACAAACCCCGAAAATGTCACCAGTGGCTTTTTTATCTATTGGTCCACGATCGCCATCATCCCCCCCCCCCCTCCATTCTTAGTCTCCTCATGTCATGGTGGCCTGGCCTGGGCTTCGCTTGGGATGGGGCTGGGGCTGTCGTATGCAAGAGGTTCCACTTTAGTGATAACAATCTCACTCAGTGGCGGGGGGTTGAGTCTAGTCGCTTCTTTATTTCCCTTTCCTTACCCATTGTGCCGTCTGTTAATCTTGGGGGTTACGCACTATGAGAAATGGCTTGGCTGACATTCTACATTCCATTCCAGCTACCTGGGTGTCCACGCACCAAATGTTCCGGTATCACCACAATTATAATTAGGTACCAACTAGTCAATTGTTTCATCTATCGATCAATAGTTACACTATAGTTATAATACTCGTCCTTTCCTGCGCAAACAGCTGCTCTTCTTCGTCATGGTTCTTCATCGATCCCCAGCCAACCCTCTCGAAGCACTCGGGCTCCTCCGTCTGCGTGGCTGACCTCCCCAGTACCAACCACTCATGGTCCTTCGATCCCTTCTTACCGATAGAATATGCTCCCAGTCTCAGCACCCAACAGAGAATCCGAGTAGTCCCCTCGTACTCAGAATTGGATTTCCCTTTCGGGTCTAGTCTGTGCAGCGTCTGTCTAAGCTCTTCCCTTCCATGCTCATGAGACCTTCTGCATACTGACATTTCCGATCCCTCATTCGCGATCGTAGTTGAAAGCACAGTGTCTGGGAAGAAGAATAGACGCGTCTTTCCGATGCGCACAACAAACCAGCCGTGTGGGCCTTGTCGCTCGACATATCCTGTGGCTATTGGTCCCTGTACGACCAGTTTGCTTTTCATCACCCGCCCAAGCGGCGCATCTGGCCCGGTTTCTGAAGTGACTTCAAGAACTTTGGCCGCTTTCTCGTATGGCCATTTTCCGTTGCGGAAGCACAGATAGTCAATCTCGCCCGCTATCGAAGCCCAGCTGAAGCTTGGCGCAATATAACACGAACTAGCTGATTGGATTGCTGTTGATGCTGGTCGACGCCACAGCAGATCAAGTTCGATATTGTCTGCCCATAGTCCAGCAATATAGTCTGAGCCTATCTTCTTCTGCACGATAGCCGCTATTGCAGATATAGCTGGGAGCTTGTCCTCTGACCGCGTGAGCTTCCTCTTAGCATAGTTCTCAACAATCTTGTGCCAAAAGTTGAACGCTTCACTACGTCGGGAAATTTGACTGAGCGGTGTACCACCAAACTCGCGCTGATGATTCAAACGCGAGCCACACTCGCATACTATCCGTTCCTTACAAGTCCAGACCATCTCCGACGCGGATAGCGACAGAAGACGGGTTGAGAGAATCTTTTCCTGTAAGGTCCAGCCGCGCTGGGTGAGCGGCTCGACAAGTGGCTGCTGATCGTCCTGGGTGTCTTGCCACTGCCAGTGAGCGCCGGTTGCCTGCATAAGTCTCGCCTTGACTGAGACAACCCCCTTGCCGTTACTGCCCGTCACCGCCGTTTTGAAAACTTGACGGTTATAGTGCGGAGCCTGTGGCGGCGTTTCAAGCCGGGGCTTCAGAAAGTGACTTGTCACGGATGATGAAGATGCAGCCGCGAGAGTAAGGTAGGCGTTGGCGTATGTTTCAGCCATCTTCGAGCATTCCTTCTCCCAATCCGCCTGTGAATCTTGAATGATACATAGTGCATCTATCCATATATATCTGACACCCAGCTGCCTGGTCAATGCTATTGCGTCCACATATGCTGCTGGCAGCCGCTCCAGTATGACTCCAGATTTCATCTCCTCAAGGTTTTCGGCCATAGTCCTGATGGAAGGACTGTTTCCCCAGCAATAGCTTAGCGCTACGTACTTTTCGGCTTCCTTGTCTATTGTCTCGATTAATCGTACGTGACTGTTTGCACTGGCTCCAATATCCAAAACACGTGTCGGTAAGCTGGTGTCGTTCTGTTTGCAATGCTCATGATTCTCCTCGCACATCTTGAGACAAGAATTAATAAAGCTGAGACCTTGTTTTGATAGATGGTCATCACATATATCTGGCAGAGGCTTTATGTGCTTCAGTGATTCTCCTTGTGCTACTGATCGTCAGCCAAATGAAAGTAAAATCAATAGACTACACACCCTCATCGCCGTATAGCTGAAGGAAGATCTGTGACCGAGCGGGGTTACCAAACGATATCTCTGGATTCCCAGGTCCTATCGGCAGCCGGAGTCGCAGACGGAGATTTCCTTTCCAGCTTAGGCTTAGATCCATTGGAGGCCCGAGTCCGGTAGACGTGTCCTGATGGGTGTTTCTAGGAGGTAGCAAGTTATGGAATCTATGACGCATCAGATGGTTGCTCTCAGATGGCTCATACGATTAGACATGGCCTATAGACCATTACTTACTCCATTGCTTTCAACATAAATCTGCAACTATCACAACCTTCATCTGCCGCGTCCCTCATCTGCTTATCATCTCGACGGATCGTTACTACAAGTTCGCTCTGATCAATTCTCACGTCATCGTTGCCATCCGCATCCGCCGCGAGGGCGTCAAGGTTGAAACAGCATGGACAAACCGACTGCAAGTCTCCTTCGGCACTTTCCCCTTCAGAATTATTGATGTGGCTCTCGTGGTTGTCCATCACAGTTGAACAGGATTCATTGATGCTCTGAGAGATTATTCCAGATTACCTATGCGGCTAACTATCATCATTCGGCACGTGATACCCACAATGCTACTCTAGCTCAGTCTTATGCAACAAGAGCGAATTTCTATTTCTAAATTTTCAAGACCACGCCCCTAACAGACCCTGTTTTTTGTTTGATTATTTCGCTCGCTAAATACACAAATCTCATCTAACAATCAGGCACGCTGACTGGAATATTAATGTGAACACTCGTAGCCAATCCACTCAGACTGGTTTCCTTGAACTCGTTCCTCATTCCCTTGGCTGTCAAGCGCATCGCGCGGATGGCGTCGTCCAGTCTCACACGTTGAGTGCCTGTCTCGCTGCTGAGGGCCAAGTTGGCGCTGGAAATTGCCTTTGTGGCGCCCAGAGCGTTTCGCTCGATACAAGGAGCCTGGACAAGACCGCCAATAGGATCGCAGGTCAGGCCGAGGTTGTGCTCGATACCAATCTCAGCGGCTTGCTCAATGGTCTCAGGACTGGCGCCCATGCATGCTGCGAAGGCACCGGCAGCCATGGAGCAGGCGACACCTACTTCGGCCATGCATCCTCCTTCAGCAGCGGAAATAGTGGCACCTCGCTTGTAAAGCATGCCGATGGCAGCAGCTGTGAGGAGGAAAGTAGGAATATCTCGCTCAGGGTCATCACTGATGAACTCGGTAGTGTACTTGAGCACAGCAGGAATGATACCCGCAGCACCGTTGGTAGGCGCAGTGACGATTCGGCCACCTCCAGCGTTGGTCTCGTTGACAGCGATAGCGTAGACGGAAAGATAATCCATGGTCGGGAATGTGGTACGACGTGACGGAGCTGGAGCGATAGGGTGGTTCAGAGAACCGTGTATCCTTGGCGGTCCACGCTTCCGGATACCGCCGGCCGTGAATCTCTCTGGCACCGAAGCAGTGGAAGTGGCAGCTGGTGTAGCAAGAGCACTTGGCTGTGAGGTAGCCCCATCTTCACCAATATTGGGGTCAGGTGAGGAAAACTTGTGCTCCAGTTGAGCAGCAGAAGTATCCGCAGTGGACGAAGGATACAGCCCTCGAGTCAATCGGCGATAAAGCGCGGGCGCTCGCCGATGCAGCTTGAGAGACCCAGGAAGTTTTGATCCAGTGGGCGCCTGGACACTTTCTAGAATACTAGCGTCCATGACGCCCCAGATCTTGAAGATCTTGCGATAGATGTCCTCATCCGTGTAGCCCAGACTCTTCTCATTCTCGTACACCAGCTGCGCAATTGTAAGGTTGTGCTTGCGACATAGAGAAAGTAGACTAGCGGCATCTCGGAATGGGTACCGCGGATGGGGTGATGAGCTGGTGCTCTTGGTCTCGGACTTGACATCGGTGGAGAGGCCGGTTGGCTCAGCTGACTCTCCGAGGAGTGCCTGTGGTCCTTCACTGGCTTCATCGAGGACCTTGACTTCGGAACCTGTCCTGCGATCTCCCGCGGCATCAGATCGCCGAATTTCCTTGTAGTACATGTTTTCGGCCAAATCAGCCGGATGAGCCGTCAACTCGAAATCGGGGTCATCGAGCTGTGTGGGGGCATTTGGAGAAAGCGTTTCCTGGGGCGCTATGCTGAGAGCGCCATTGACGACGAAACCGCCTCCAACGCTGAACATGTCGTTTGTTGCAAGGACATAACCTTCTTTGTCGAAGACAGTGAAGCGCATGCCGTTGCTGTGCTGGGGGAGCTTGCGTCCCCATTCCCAGATGAATTCCTTGTCGTAGTCGAAGTCAATTTCCTTGCCCTTGGATCCATCGGCAGCCAGGCCACGACCTAGGAAGATCTTCTTGCTAGCTTTGATATCGTTGAAGCGCGTGGGAACGTATCCTGTGTCGACGGTTTCCACGTCGGCGCCTTCGAGACCAAGGAGCAGAGCTGAAGGCGTCATGTGGCCTTCACCTGTGAGGGCAAGACTTCCGTAGATAGCCACACGGATCTTGTTGACCTTGGGAAGCAACCCAGCGTCGATAAGATCATTGACAAAAATGTTGCCAGCTCGCATTGGCCCTACGGTGTGAGATGACGAAGGACCGACACCAATTGAGAACAAATCAAAGGTAGAGATGACAGCGTGCTCATGATCAGCTTCACTGTACGAGCTTGACTCATCCCCCATCTCCTCCCCCATTCTGCGGGGCCGTGTTGTGCTGAAGGGTCGAGCTCGCAGCTTGGTGACTGAAGCTGGCGCTGACCGCGCAATTGCATTTTGGTTCGGCCACCTTGCAAGGGTTGCTAGGGATCGGGTCGATAAGCATTGCTTTGACGCCCGAAGCAGCGAAAGCTGCCTGAACCCTGCGCGACTCATTGCAGGTTTCTAGGATATTTTTGTAATTTTGGTGATGTCTCGAATTGTTCGGTACTTGAGTTGGGCTGAGGTGTGATTGATATTGATATGATATTATATCATAAGCCAAGACCAAGTGGACGTGAACCGCGTATTGCCAACAAGGTGTCCCCTATTGGCCATATCTCTTATCTAGGAGCGGAACATCCTTTGCCCAGCCAATTATGGGCGTCTGCACTATCTCCGGAATCGCTCCCGGCGGTGGGTCGGACGATAGACCGGCGACCGCTCACGTGTCGGATATACGTACCAATCAATCTTGTACCCCAGACCGAAGTCTTCCGGTGAGCTATCCCGAATGTGACACGCCTTCCAAAAACATCCGGGGAAGAATTATCTAGTTGCATCAAAACACCATTAGCATTACGTGATTTGTTCGGCATTTGGTGTTGTTGATGGTATAATTGGTAGAATGCGGGGTGCATACTAAGGTAAACTTTAGTCAGAGCGAGAATGTAGGGTACTACCCTGCTCTGGATCACAGGTTATAAATAATCAAAAGAACTCGCAAAATTATGACCATTATTGCTGTTGGACTTACATAACAAGATGGGATTTTTTTTCAAAAGCGAGTCGTTGAGTAGCCGCTGTCGCTGTTTGTCCTTTGTTCGGTGGATTCCCCAAACTTTGAAATTTCATGACATGACAACACACCTTGTTATGTGAACTTGTTGTATTTGCGGATCTAAAGTTGATCCCATAGGGGCTAACTCATACTGAGGCTCTAATAGGATAAGAGTAAACTGAAATCCAGTGGCTTTCTAGCCCAGCATCTAGAAAGCGATAATGCATGATCATGATATCATGACATGATTGTGACATTTTATTTCAAATTAGAATCGTGTCTTGTATTGGCGCAGATGATATTGGGTGTCATGGTATGTCATTGAACATCTCGGCCTGCTAATGTGAAGTTTGAGAAAGCCTCAATTGAAGTTCCTTCTCGTAGAGTTTGAGGTGGGTCAACTTGAAGGCGTGAAATGGTCCCAGCTAGATATACTCAACGCACAAGCTGTCAGGAATCCATAACGACCTTGACCTAGTACTAGCCGATAACCCGATGAATATCTTGCCAGGAATACTATATAGGTTTCAGCGTTCTCAGACCAGTTCAAGAAACCAGGCCCTCTTGCTGAAAGTCATGTGTGATTCCATATCTATCTACCATGAACGAAACAGCATCGGACGAGGAATACAGCCTCTAATTCAGTTCCTTGAACGGCTGCACCATTATTCTAGTCTTTGGATCGTATGAATCGTAGGAAGATAGTAGGCCCGGGGCTGGTGGCAAGGCATAATTGTATGGCTCTGATAGATCGAGTTTTCAATAGGCTGCCAGCATAAGCTTACCCAACAAAGTTCAACGCATTTTATAATACCCCCGAATCTTACAAGAGTTAAACTTGGCTTTTACTCAAAGCGAATGTCTTTTGATAAGCCTACGTGAAACAGCTTTCGTTACATTGGGGCGATAGGACTATTCATCACAATCCACAGCCCTGACGGCTTCACATCATTGATATGAGAAAATTCAATACATTTCCGCTATGACTATGAGAAAGAACAATTTCAAATATCTCTACTCTGTCGCAAGGCTCATGTTGTACTCCAACTCCCACTCTGCTTGAGAGTCTCCCTTTCGTGGCTTAAAGTCCACTGTTAGACCATCCTTGACAGCAAAGACACTATCGTTGTCGAGATAGCTTGAGTCAGAGTCGAAAATCTGAGTTACGACAGACTTGTGGCCCTTGGCAATAACCTGTGGCGTGTTAGATCTTGTGCGATTGGTCAGGCCGGTGTTGGGCTTACCATGAAATGCAAGTGAGCAGGGCGGTATACGTGGCGGTCCAAGAGGTGAAGGAGCTTGCCTGCAGGGCCATCCTCGGGGACCTTGTAAAGAGTAAGCCTTTGAACGGGGGTAGTAGACTGGGAATTTGTCACTTACGGGATAAGGAGTAGGCCGTAAGCAATAGAATGAGTATCGACCCTGGTCGTCTGTGATAAACTTGCCACGCAGGTTGTGCTCGACCTGCTTATCGTCCTGCTGCTCATACAACCCTGTGTGGTGTCAGCATATGCAGAGAGAATCCGTAAGATAAGCACTTACCGTTTGTGGATGCTTGCCAAACCTCAACAGAGGCGTTGGGGATAGGCTTTCCCGTTGCTGCCGATGTCACAGTACCATACAGGTAGGCAACCTTGCCATCGCTGGGAGTATCGAAAGAAATAGTAGTGCCATTCTCACGAGTGGGTGTATCGTGGCGCCAGAAAGGACCCAGAATGGCAGTTTCGGTTCCGGAGAAACCATTCTTGGCTGCTTGTCGGTGTGTGATGTCGTCGACAAGACTGAATTAATGTTAGCAGTGCCAAATGTAGTAGAGACGGTGGCTCAAATACCTCTCAAGACCGATAACATCACACATCAACTGTCCCTCATTTCGCTTCTCGGTACTCATTTGACCGGCCCAGTTAATCATCTGAACAGCCGACATCCACTCATCGCAGGTAAGTTGCGTCTCGCGCGCAAAGTCGTGCATGTGTTGAACGAATGAGGACATGACCTCTCTCATTCGAGGATCAGTCTTGGGGCCGAACGAGTCAATAACTTGCTTGGTGAAGGCCTGACCGAGGCCCTCCTCCTTAGCGACGCCATTGGCGTTTCCGCCAGTTGCCTCTGCTGATGGTGACATTATTGCTATGTGTTGGGTATAAGTGGGAAGTGTGATGTTGGTAGTCTTGAGACAATTGGGATAATGTATATGTTAAGAAAGGAAGGTATATAGATGATTGTGAAAGAAGATAACTTTGCTGGTCGACCTAATAAAGACTTTCGAGATTCGGCTTATGAATTGGATCCAATACAGAGATGGTGTCTTGACCCCGCAATGCACCAACTCATCCATGGTTCGATTCGGATATAGAGAGAACAAGGTGCGGCTAAGGGACTTTCGGCTGCATCTGCGGGGTTGAACTCGTGAACCAACCAGAAACATGATGATTGCATTTACGAGTCTCGGCAACAATTGAGTTGGTGGTCTTGGTGCCACGTTCTTTCGGATGTCGGGACACGCCGATCGGATGTAAAAGGTGAGGCGAATGGACCCGCCCTGATGCCGACGCCGATGAATAGTGGACTGACCCTTCTGTAGCCGCTAGGAATGGAACCTGCGGCCGCCCCAAATTAGACCGCTGTAACAGACGTGAGTCTCATGATGAAGAATTATGATCAACCGGCCACCATGGAAGTCTGGCATGTCGCGATGTTCTAGAAGGAAGTATAATTATGATCGAAGTTGTTGATTCAGGAATTAGATACTAGATAGTCGGTGATAGAAATTTATTTTGACAGCTTGCGGTCTGGCTCATCACCAAAATCCCACGTCGGCTTATCCGCGCCGTTCGGGCGACTCGCCCTCTTAAACCCAACCTGAACACCCTCAATATCCACCACGGGTGGCACAGCTTCCACCTCAGCCTTGTACGCATTAGAGTACCACTTCTCGACATACTTATCGCTCGAGAAGAGCTCAGGGTATATCTCCCTCATTCTGAGCAGCGCCGTTCCAGAGATCTGATCCACGCTATGCGCATGTCGCAATGCGAGGAAGTCAGGACCAATGTCTTGTCTTAATCTCTCCTTCACGTCTTCAGAGTATTGTCCAACTTTGAAGAGTAGAAGGTCGTAGTGAAGAAGTGAAGCCTTTCCGTGCCAGGATCCACCCTTGGTAGCTCGGTGGTAGAGACCTACCAAAGCTGTGATGGCGCCGATACAACCTGTTCCGTAATCTGAGATGGGGAAAGGAGGGACCATGGGCTCTGAGATACCCATGAAGCGACCTTGTTCCCAAGCGATGCCAGTGACCTGTACCATTGTTAGCTTGTGTATGCCAAACCACTCCTGGAAGACTTACACAGTCTGCAATTTGCTGCCATCCTGGACGTCCAGCCCACTCTCCCTTATATCCGAAGCAGTTCTCATTCACGTACACAAAGCCCTTACCGCGCTCCTTGGCAAGCTTCGTAAGTGCAGTGGCGCCGTACCCAAGCTTTTCCAGAGCCCCAGGTCGATAACCATCGACGACAACATCTGCTTCAGCAAGGAGACGCTCAAACTCGGCTCTTCCATCCTCGGACTTCAAGTTCAGTTCTGCAGCATGCTTTCCCATATTTCCATCGACCTGGAAGAAAGGCACGTCGCTAAGATTGGGGCTTGTGATTTTCAGAACGTCGGCGCCATACTCGCCGAGGATACGGGTGATGATAGGCCCAGCGATAATACGACAAAGTTCGAGAACCTTGAGACCTGAGAGAATTCTTGTGGGTTGCTCTGGGCTGCGAGTCAAAGGACATTTTGGTGTCTCCGACTCGAGGCTTTCTACCGACCATGGTGGAAGGGCCATGTTGGTTTTACCCTTCATACTCTGTCAGTCCAGTTCGTATAAGTGAGACAAGTCTAGTACTTACATGCTCGGTTTGAACAAAGTCCTCATGCTTCAAAGCAGGTACTCCAGCCTGTCGATTAGCGGCGTTCATGCTCTCCAACTCTTGCACGCTGAACTTTTGCACTGCAGGCTCAATGGCCTCCACTATGCTCTCATGAGTCTGCAAGTCAGGTCTGAAAGGGTCGAGACCTATCATCTTGAGTGTCGTAGAAGCCTCAAGAGATCCATGAATGTGATAGTATTCTCCAGGGTTCTTGGTCTGATAGAGATTCGCCGACATGCGACGATATGGGTTGGATTGCGCTTGCAGCAAATCGGTGTCTGGACGTTGTTAGTATCTCCTTCAGTAAAGAATGAATCTTTCGCAGATACTGACTGACCTTTGAGCTTAGCTTTCACACCAGGGTCAAGCTTTCCAAGACCGCCAACCTTGGCCAGGTATGCTTGGCAGAGAAAGGCGGTTGTCTTCTCCAGGTCGACACTGACCTTTCTAGTCTGAGATTCGCCAGCCACTGAATCAGCTAGTAGACACGCCACAGCACCTTCGACGGCCTTCAGCGCCGCGGTTGTTTCCGTCTCCTTGAAAGGGATAGGGAAATATGGTGCATCACGGGTTGACGTAAACTTGATGCTGTCTCGGAGCTGCTTGACACCAGCCGGCAATGCTGTCTCATCGAATTGATCGCATAGATAGTCAAATATGCGCTTACTCTCCTCCACTGATGAATATTCGTTCTTGTTAATGCTACCCATGGTGACGGTGTTTAGTTGTGATTAGTCAGGCGGAAACATCCACTTAAGCGGTGATGCGAGGTGCTTGTGAAGACGAAGCCTTTATACAGCCATACACGATTCGGTTTGGAATGAGAACTATGCGGAAACCGACGGCAAATCGGATTAAAAGATATCCACTATATTTTCCAAGCCTCGTGCCGTGCAATCGACACTAGGTACTCAATGATCATGTCACCGTCACCAAGACCCAATATTTCGTAGCAGCGTGCTTTAGTGGCGGTCGGCTGACCCCATTGCCGAAGCTATCTCGCCCGACTTCCGACACCAACACTGGCTTTCACAATTGTCACGCTAATACATTCTGAGGCATTTCAGTTGCGAGATAGCATACTCAACAAGTCTATATCGACAAGTTGATGCACAGTCACTTCATTTTCAAATACCTTGTCGTTGATATCGAAACACCATGCCATTCCTTGAAGTTAGAGGCAAGAAGCTGTTCTACGCTCGCGTAGATGGCAAGGGACAGCCCAAAGGTCCTAACCCAGTGTTGGTATTCATCCATGGGCTGGGCTCGTCTCATACGTTCTACATACCTGTCATGCACCAGCTTGCGGAATCAGGATACACTTCAGTTGCACTAGATGTCTATGGTAAGAGCTTCCTTGTTGAATGCCTGTGATCGGTTGCTAAGAGAGGTCTAGGAAGCGCTCAGTCTCAGCTGGTATCTGGAGTTGAACCTCCTACTTTCGAAACCATTGTGGAGGATATCCTAGGCTTACTACAAGGCCTGGAAATCCCCACAGACAACATTGTCGCTGTTGGACATTCGATGGGCGGTATTGTTGTGCCCATGCTGGCATCCAAGTGCTCTTTACAGGGAGCAGTTCTCCTCGGTCCCGTGCTACCCAGAGCCGCATTAGCAGATATCTTCAATGCCCGGATAGAGACAGTTAAGAAAGGTCAGTATCTTCTCACTTTCAGATTATGATTCCTGGCTGACATGACGCACCAGATGGAATGGAACCAATGGCCCAAACTATTCCTTTCGCTGCCACAGGCTCCAAGGCCACTCTCTTACAGAAGGCATTCATTAGAACACTATTGCTATCACAGAAACCAGAAGGATATAACGCTTTGTGCGGAGCCATTGCAAAGGCTGAGGTACCTTCATACTCGACTATCAAGACTCCAGTGCTTGTTTTGGCTGGAGAAGAGGACAAGACAAGTCCTGTGACTGACGCGCAGAAGATTTTCGACGAGTGAGTTCTTATCATAATCTCGATTTTACCAACTCCAAGAGGAAAGCTGACTTGAATTGTAGCTGGGGTTGTGATGCATCTGCAAAGAAGATGCAAGTTTTGCCTGGAGTAGGACATTGGCACTGCATAGAGGCACCAGATGCGATCGCGGTCGGCATTGAGCAACTCGCTTCTAAACTATCTTAGAAATGGATGAAACTATGAACAGATAACCAATGAACATTTCAAAACTCCTGCTAAGGTTTTGGCTATTAGTTTCGTAGCGTTTTGATGCAAACAATACTCAATGAATTCAGCTTCACGTATCCAACCTGACTCAGTAAAATCAATAGCGCAGTCTGCACTAAAGTGCCCCCCAGTAACACCATCGGTTACGGGATCTGCCCCCCAGCACTGGCATTTTAGAAGGTCTAGACCGATTTACGTCAGCGGACATGACACCTAATTCCAGAACTCCATCTTCCCCATCGGTCACCTAATGAACCAATAAAGACCAGGCCATATCCGACAGTTGGCGGCCCGCGGCTTCATTCAACCCTCACACAACCAGACCAGATCCCCAATGCCTACCAGGAGGGTCCGAGACTCTGAAAGGAGACGTTGCGCCGAGGCTTGCGAAAGCTGCAAACGTCGCAAGCAAAGATGCGATGGTCGTCGCCCTTGTGCACGCTGCATCAAGCGTGGTCTTGGTCATGACTGTCGCGAGTCGTCGGGTTCGGTTCCTGGGGCACAACGCATTCTGGCATCTTCGCTCCCGAGTCCCGATCCTGAAAGACTGGGGAGTATCACGGAACAGCCTACTCCGGCGGGAAGTATAACTGTTGGTTCCAGATCGGGATTGACTTCGGTGGAGGATACCTTTGTTGATGATGGAGCATCCCAATTACTCTCTGATACGCAACCTGAGCGTCTTCCCCGGATGTCGCGGCTTGTGCAGGATACCAGAGGAGAGTACATGTTCATTGGGGATTCTGCGACGCTGTCGTTCCTGCAAAACATACGGAGGATTGTAAGGCGGAGCATAGGAGATTGTGCGCTTGTTGACGATCCATTGAGACATGGCATCGTCGAGTCATCACCTGAAACACGGCGAGGATGGATTTTATCCAGTGCTCAAAACCCACCACCACAGCAGAGCGAACAGGATGTCAACTATCTGCTGAAGTGGTACATGCAATCAACCAATTGTGTGCTGCTCTTATTCGACCAGAAGGAAATTGATCAAAGGATTCGCAAATGGATAGAGGACGGACAAGACATTGCCGACCCAGCCAGTTCTGTCTACTACCTTGTCTTTGCCATCGGAGCGCAGACAGGACCAGAAGACAAAGATGATCTGGCCGAGACCTTGTTCAATTACGCTCGATACCTGACAGTCGACACTCTGGTAGAAGAGCCAGGTATCATCACTATTCAAACCTTGGTTCTTATTGCAATGTATCTTTTGGGTGCATCGCGTCGCAACGCAGCCTTCATGTACCTTGGAATGGGCGTGCGAGCCGCGTATGCAATTGGACTACACCGCCATGATATATCCTCTCTATTCTCACAGACAGAGGGTCGCGCAAGGGAACAGCTCTGGAAAGGCATACGAATTCTCGACTTATTTATGAGCGCATCTCTTGGTCGACCTCCATCAACATCTGAGCTGCGCGATACGACAAATTCGCAGAATTACTCTGCTTGCAACGACTTATCGATGATCTTTGAGTCTATTCTTACCGATGTATACGCCAAGAGGATGATTTCTCCCGAGATATTGGATCGCATCAGCAAGCATATGCGAAGATGGACTTTGCAATGCAGTGAAGGGTTGGCTGTGGATGGCATTGAGTCGGAAGACTTAATTTATGACACAGAGGGAAACCAACAACCCAATATTGGTATCATGCACCTGAAGCTGACTGGACATTGGACTGTCATGTTACTGTCACTCCCATTTCTGCACAAGGCGGTTTCTCAACATGTTGAAGAAACAGAGCAATCCTCGAACAGGACGACCAAGCGCGCATCCTCGTCAAATCAGGTCCTTGTGCATTCTTGTCTGGAATCAGCCGTGCGAACAGTCGACCTGCTGCAAACCCTCTTCAAAACAGGTAACATACCGAAGCGATTACCAATAGTAGGAAATTCAGCATTTGTGTCTGGGTTGGTACTTGGAGCAGCCATATTCGGCGACTTCGACAACTCTTTCCCACTTGAAAAGAGTCTCCATGCAGCAAGAGGTGTTCTCGAGCGCTTAGCCCGCTACGACGCTGTCTCAAAACGTCATCTAATGATCCTGGACCATCTCCAAGGTGCATGCGATATTTACATGGACAACCGAGCTAGACTGCGCATGGAAAGACAAGGTCATCTTGTCAACGGCCTTTTCGGCAGCATTCATACCATTGGAAAATCGCCATTGAGAAATTCTCAATCGGGCGAGGTGAACTTCCGAATATCGTCAACTGAGGGGCTTCAAACGCAACCTCAGACGCCTAGACCTAGACAGACGATGAACCAAGAGATGACAGATGAGCAACAAGGATTCACTATGGAAGGAGGGCAGGTAGACTTTGATGTTGAGGGGGCGACTGATGCTTTTCTGGGTATCTCTCCGAACATGCTCTGGTTCGACTCTTTTGATACGACGATGTCGCTATTTCCGATTGTCGACACACAAATAATGGGCGAGGATATGACATGACTTACGACACAAAGGCGTGACAAAAAGGGAATTATATGCGATCTTTTTTATTGCAGAAAGCGAGGATGAAAAGCGCTTTACATGGTATCTTGTAGGGCGACCCGCACTTTCGGACATCCGAAGGGCGCGATAGCTTCATCAGGCTTACAAATCTATATTTAATCATATGCTATTGGTTTACCGAATACTAAATCTGGAAAAGATTGGACACGATGGGCCAGTGAACTCTTTCGTGCTTAACCTTACATGAATCCTTTATTTGTCACATAACGTTGTTCAAGTGATCGGTGGAGATATTAAAATCCGCTCATCGCCAGCCCCTCTTGATCTTACATCATTTTCATCACACGCTCTCAACACTCCAGACTTTTACTGCCAAGGTCACAAATCAGCATTACTTGACTTAAAGCTCCCCTTGGGTAAACAAAAGTGCAATCCCCTCACATCACTCAACATGCCATCGCCCATCCGAGCGAAACACTTGGTGCCAGGCGACAAGATCGCTTTCATCTCACCATCAGAACGAATCAACAGCACCCTCCCCGATGTCATAGACCGAGCTACGGCAGTCCTCACAAACAAGGGCTTTCAAGTTCAGACTTTCTTCAACAAAGATGAAGGAATCCAATCATGCATTGAGAACCGTCTCTCCGAGATCCGGGCAGCATTCTCAGACCCCAGCATCTCAGCCATCATCACCACCATCGGCGGCACAACTTTTACAGAACTTCTTCCCGCTCTGGTCGCGGACAAAGAGCTACATGAGACCATTCGGGCAAATCCTAAGGTCGTGGTGGGATACTCGGACATCACGGGCTTGCATTGGTTTTTGTATGCCATGACAGGTCTACGCACTTTCTACGGTCCAGGCGCCGTTCCTGAACTCGGCGAGCCTAACGACATAAACGACAAGGACACACCACTGGCGTTCTGCGTGGAAAATCTGATGCGTGCTACCACGTCTACTGAACCACTCGGTCAAATCCCTCGGTCGAGATACTACGCTCCAAGGGGAGCACCTTTCTTTGCAGACGCAACTTCGACGGAACCACCAAAGGTTTTCAGTACAAGCGAGTGGAAGTGGTTGAGGCCTGGTAAAGCTCAGGGCCGATTGTTTGGAGGCTGTCTCACCGTCGTCGCACGGCTAGGTGGTATTCATGCGATAGTTCCGGACTGGCGCGGCCGAATCGTCTTTCTCGAGACGGCTACGAACGAAGATGCGTCAGGCGGGAATCCACCTCATCGCGTTCAGGCGGCGTTTGCGGACTTGATAGCCCAAGGTGTCTTTGAGGACGCGGCAGGTCTGGTTGTGGGACGACCGTATGGATACGATTCAGATGAGGATAGGGAGACATATGCGGGTATCATCAAGGGCCTTTTCTGTGAGGGACGTCTTGCATCTAAAAACTTCCCCATCTTGTTTAATGTGGACATCGGACATACTGTGCCGATGATTACATTGCCTTATGATGCATTGGCGGAGCTTGACTCCGAGACTGGCACTTTTGCGGTGTTGGAAAGTGGTGTAGAGTGAAAGGAACGCAAGACGTAGACATATTTACCGTGGTATTACCTCGCAAATACATTATCTACCGCTCCTATATATCCCAAGAACTTATATACATTAGTCATACATGGTATCTTTGTTTGTTGAACATCATAAAGTCGTTAACGAAACTCTCCTGAGAGTGTCGCCAACTGTGCTTAGGCGACACTACCAAGTAAGCTTCAAAAGCAATCAACCTCAGCTTACGGCCCAGAACTGTGCCGTTTGTAGAGGTTATTTAACAGAAATCGTCCTTGTCTCCGCCGCGTTTTGGGTTTGCCAGGCTGTGATAAGCTTTCAGGCGCATCATCACACCCAGATATTTCAGAATTCCTTCGACCTTGGCTCATTGATAGACGAGCCGTACCCATGTCAAGACCAGGTCTAACTGTGGTGGGGCAGCAATCAGATCGCATACGTATCCTACCCTCAGGAGTGCTTGGTAATACAATGTGCCATCACCTGGCAGCCCCGGAGGGCAGAACACCTTTTCCAGCATATATAAGCGGCTCGGCCGGGTGGAATTTCCTTGGGAACGACGGGATGAGACAAAGCGACGGTCGCATTTGCGATTCTCGGTGGTTGTTGTAGCATCCGCATTCCAAGGTTGTTGGCTAATTTTGTTGCCATGCCATAACGCCTCCCTTGACCTTCTCCATTGAAAAGGCCACATCGTTGGTCAAACCCAATTAGCAAGGTTTGGTGTTTGTTTTGCGTTTGCTGGTTAAATCTAACCTCGCTGCTCCGACCGAAGAAGGGCCACGCCAGTGACAATAGTGAGTGTGAAGAAGACGGAGGTAGCTACGATTAATATGGCCGCGTATCGATCCCACTCGTCGCCATCATACTTTCGAAGATCTTTCGTCCAGTCGGGCATATCGATAGTCCCTCCCTGAACGAGCCATGTCGAGACGAAGATCAAGAAGACGATGAGTGCGAATAGAGCTTGCCAAATGCCAAAGAGGTTTCTTCCCACGGATGAAGTCCGGAAGCGTCGCATCATCTTGGAGTTAGACATGATGGCTGGGGAGTAAACAATAAAGATATATGGTAAACAGATAGATGGGAATTATGGTTACAACGCATGGTAGATGGCAAAATGAGGCACCGAATAACGGTGCAGAGCAGAGAAAGCGGTCCTGCAAGGTATTTAATCGACAGAGGCACTAACTCTGTAGGGCTCGGGGAATATTAAAGTGCCGGTTGACTGCCATCCCTTGGCTGGGAGATCATTTGACGTGACGTGGTGGTCTGATATAAGCGCTAGATCTGCGGGGGTGCTGAGACGGAGACTTGCTTGACCTTGGAAATTCGTGGTCGTCAGCCAACTGTGAACAAAGGCTGAGCTTGGGTAACATGGATCATGGCACTCAGCTGGACGACATCTCCAATCAGAAGGGCGCATTTCCCCGAAGGTCCCGAAACAATGACAAACGTTGCACACCTTATTTTCTCCAGATGCTCAAAGCTCCTCATAAACTGCAAAAAGAGGTAAGACGCGGAAGCACGGGCTTAAACGGCTTCCGCGGATTGACGAGTCGGTTGATCTGTCATAGATCTGATCGGCCAAGACGTTTTGTCCAAGATGCTCTGCTAGCGTGATTCTGACTTTGTCACAAATGCATTCATGAAAAGGAATAGAAAGCTGATTGCGATTATATTCTATCATCGAATTAAATCACCGGGCACGCCGTATATTTGGCTGGTTCAGTGAATAGGTGGCGTAAAAACAAAGACGAGAATTGCTTCTGAGCCAAGGCGTTGTCCGTGTTCCACGAAGGAAAAAGCACCAATTGAGTATGTCTCGTCTTGGCTGTTAGTGGTGTGACGTCAAAGACAAGGCAGTGCTGGGCATCCTTTTGTAAGTTCCGCTGAACACAGCCCAGTAAGCGAAGGGTACATATTGTCAAAGTAATTCAAGATAATTACATAAGCTCAAGCGAAAGCAGCTTGGCGCAGTGGAAGCGCGGTATGTTTATCTCAAAATCTGAGGTCTCATCAGGCACTAACCCCTCTCAGCCGGGCTCATAACCCGGAGGTCACTGGATCGAAACCAGTAGCTGCTATTGAAGCATTAGTTTTTTTTGCATTTTTTCACGTATAGAAACCGTTCTTTCCTATCTGCGCTTTTTCTCATACCCTTAATTAAAATTGTTCGGTCTTCTAGGCTCTCGTTCTAGAGCCTTTCTACTCTGTGCAGGGAGTGTGCACAGCATCACAACTAACGTCTTATTTATGTTAGGGTCAGCCAAAGGATTATTGTCACGACCACGATCTACGCACTTGCATCCTCAAAAAAGAGAACATCTTTGCAAAAAATGATCTCTGCTTAATTCCCTTCTCCCAAATGTGAGCTTAGGATTCAAACTGCTCAAATAGCGACGCGACCTGGATGTTGTACGACGGATCGCGACTGAGCACCAACCTACCCTATAGGTAGATCAGCATCGAATCTCGATTTACTCGATGACGATCATTTAATTTTAGAGCCGCTCCGAAGCTTATCCTCGTGATAAACCCGGTGCCAAGCGTCCAGTGACAGAAGATAAGCCTGATAAGCACTGTTTAACTTCGCTTCGAGCAAGCTAACTCTCATTTCTCCACCACTTCAACTGCAAACGGCGTCAACTGGCGTAGGTAATTCGATATAAAGTTCAGTTCGTAAAGATAGTGTCTGTAAATGGATATGAAATAATCAAGCAAGTATAATTAATAGCCATCCACCCATCTAGTCGTTGTTTCCTCGGCCGAAAGAACAATCTGAGCCGGACCCGAGCTGGTCAAAATGATCGCATTTCTACGTCAAGACGTGTCACCACTCCTTTTATGACTCGGCCCCTGATAAAAAGCAAAATTTGAGGCGCTAAGGCACTGTCTCGTGGGTCACACAAACGGGTATCCTGATATCCGAAGTCAGGACTTCGTAAGTTCGGATGACAATTGCCGTGTAAAAAGGAATACTACGACCTGTCACTTTATTAATGCAAGAGAGAGAGATTGGTGAGATCCTTGACGCTTTCATAGGCAAGCTTGAATGTGCTTAGCAACCCAACAATTGTTTTAAGGTAAGCTTGAACAATACATTCATCTCTAGCTACGCGTCTTCATCTTGTTCCAAGGCCTCGGTATCATATCCTCTTCGTATCCACTGTGCTCCAATTTAGGCTTGAGCTTTGTGATGCTGGCGAGACGCGAGGTTGCATACAGATCACCGAATTCTTCTCCATTCCCCAAGCTTGTTTCTCAGCTGGACCCAAATAAATCGGGGCGTGCCCCCTTGCTTCTGGGTCGAAACAAAAGATTTCGGTCAATCCTCCAACCCGTTATGAACCAATTGACGCTTGCGCTTTTCAATCTCCCACAGTGATCAGCCGCTGCGTAGCTATATCGGGAGATAGCCCCTCGGTTGCTGGATGGTGACGGATGGACTACCGAAAATGTTCTAGTAAAATCAATAGTTTGCCCATTCTTCCAACCAATAGTAGGTAACACGATTGATCGAAGACATTGACCTGGATTATATTGTATGGAGTACGATTCCCAACAACTTGAATCGGATTGTGTCACTACGTCAGATGCCATCATGGCAATTATGCGGTAGGGTTGAGATAATGAGAATAATGGGTACCGTAATCATACTGAGATGCCTATATAATGACCACCAAAAGTCTGTTCTAGCTGTCAGATCAGTATTGAGAAGAGTACGGGTTCTAGAATAAGCTTTCCCATCCCATTGCCACCATGCGTTTCTCCCTCTTCGCCGCAGCGCTTTGCGCGCCCTCAGCCTTATCCTTCCCCTGGCTAGCACCCGAGGGAATGGATGCCCTTATGAACCACCCCGAGGCACGTGCCGAGATCGACCGCCGGTTGAAAGAGCACCAAGCTGGTCAAGGTCAACAAGAAAAGCGACATGAACCCCGACAACTCAAGACTGGACTAGTCGGTGGCGTTGTGTCTCTACTTGGTGGCACTGTCGAGGCCGTCTTGGACAACGTTGTTGGACTAATTCCCACCAACAAGGCTGTTAAGGGTTTGCAAAAGTTCCCCGAAAAGTCACACCCTTTCAAAGCGCCTGGAAAGACTGATCAAAGAGGTCCTTGCCCTGGCCTTAACACGTTGGCTAACCATGGATGTAAGTATTGAGCATACAGCTTTGGGGAGCAGTTCTAACAAGCCGCAGATATTCCACGAAACGGTATCGCCACGATTGGTCAGATTCAAGCTGGAACGGCGAAAGTCTTCAATATGGGTGCCGACCTATCCGCTCTTCTCGCTGTCGGTGGTGCTGTTGATGGTGGTGATATTCTTTCTCAGAAGACGAGCATCGGTGGACCTGACAACCGCGTTGGCCTTCTCAACGGTGCTTTGAACAAGATCTTTGGCAAGCCATCTGGCATTGCTGGTCACGGTAGGTATCCGTCCCATGCACAAGAGCAACAGTCGCTAACAAAACTCCAGGCAAGTTCAACGAAGGTGACGCATCTGCCACCCGAGAGGACTTCTATCTCAACGGTGACAACATTTCCTTCCAACCTAAGCTCTTCAAGCAGCTTCACCAGCAGGCTCTAGCCAGGGGTGACGGTACCTACAACGTCGATGCGATCAAGGAACACTTCAAGAACAGATACCGAGACTCCAAGGCGGTCAACAAGCAGTTTTACTTCAACGCCCCCAGTGCCTTTGTGGTGATGGGCGCATACTACTTTGTGCCCGGCTTCTTTTCCAATGGCACCATTGGCGCTGGTGGTATCGCCAACGAAGCTTCCATTACTTCTTTCTACGGCGCTAAACCAGCCTCGACTAAGAAGGACGCATGGAAGGATAAGGATCTTGACTACACTCACGTTCCTGAACGTATCCCCGAGCAAGGCTGGTATCGTCGTGCTACGCCCATGACTATCGTTGAGGCCGTTGGAGGAATTCTTGACGTCTACCTCTATGCTCTGCCAGCGCTGGGAGGATCTGGTGCTGATGGAAGCTGGGTAGTTGGCCCACTTGATCTTCCCAAGGATCCTCAGGGCTTGAGCTGCTTCATATATAACGCCATCTATGCCAATTTCCCTGCTGAGCTTTTCAACTCTGTCAAGCTTCTCCAATCTGTCCTCAATGGACTTTCTGAGACATTGGTGCCTGGATATAAGGCTTTGGGCTGTAAGGTGGATTTCCCTGATGCCAAGGGCTCTTCTGCAAGCAAGAAGTTTGCTGCCTATGAGAAGAAGTATGTTGGTCCTGCTAAGACCAAGGCTGTGGGTAGTGGTTGGTACGAGAAATAATGTGCCTTTTGCATGAGTAATTTTGCTATAATATCGATGTATAATAGACAAACCCGTCATTTGATCATCACTCAAGACAGCGTCGTGACTCTGAACATTCGTCTACCAATCAGAAATCACGGAGCGACGTCACATCCTTGGTTCTCGTCCGTCAGCAAATAGGAGCAGACTCCGTTGACATCGATTGGGTTATTAATCGCTGACATAAGGATGCATATGACGTATCTGTCATTTCTCTCCTCCCTTCAAGTCACAATATAGAAAACGTCCTTCAACAATAACCAATACTGCCATTGTGAGATGGACTCAAAATACAAACCCATCCTACCCCATCCGGGGCAACCACCAAGCAATACATCCAGTATCAATGTCAATGTACAAGAGACCGATAGCAAGAAAAGACGACGGTCCCTGCATCACATCGCCTGTAATCGCTGTCGCACCAAAAAGATTAGTGTTAGTACACCTTTCACAACGTGCTTGCTTGCCTTTGTCTAATCGTTAGCGCAGTGCAATGGCGTGAAGCCGAACTGCAAACACTGCGAAAGAGCTGAGGTTCAATGTGAATACAGACATTTCCGGACCTCCAATTATCCACGAGAAGAAGAGATTTTCAATCGTCTTAAAGATAGTGAAAAGAATCAGCAAGTTCAGTCCGAAGTCCTCAATCTCCTTCGATCTTTACCTCTGGATAAAGCAACACATATACTTCAACAGCTTCGAAACCATTCTGATTTGCCTACTGCTATTTCATCAATACAGCAAAGCAGTAGTCTGACAGAACGACCTTCTGATCTCCGTGTGGCTCGGGCCGTAGCTCCGCCGACAGGGTCTTCTACAGAGTTTGAGCTTACTGCACAGTTCAGCACAGCATATCCAAGATTACCGCCGCCAGACTTACAGGCATTGAGAGGATTGCTATGGCAGGGCAACGATAGCAATGCTACTCCCGCTCTTAGTAGAGTCCCAGGTCTTCTGCCCTCCACATCACAAGACTCAAGCCAAACTGCTACTCCCTCAGCATCTAATGAGTATTGCGATAGCCGTCTCCAGAGTCTCCGGATTAGTTATTGGACTAAGATACCCGTGTCAGATGAAATGGCCGCATCTATGATCTCCTTCTATATCGAAACTGATCACAATATTCTGGGACTCTTCGACGCTGATCTATTCCTCCAGGACCTTGTTGAGTGTCGTCAAAGGTTCTGCTCGTCCTTTCTTATCGGTGCGATATTATGCTACGCATGTGTGGGTATTCCATTAAACCGCTGTTATACTGCATGTATGCTAAAGGCAGTAGCAAAGTTACACAGCCATCAAACCTCAAACTAACGAAATACGCCTTGCCGCTTTCAGTGAAGCCGAGATGCTCTGGCAAGGAGAGCGATCTGGGAAGATGTCGCTCACGTCTCTGGCGGCCATGGGCATCTTTAGCGCCGCCTGCCTTAATGAGGGAAAAGATGTGCTTGGTCAAGAACTGGCCGCTTCACTACGCCGAGAAGCTGATGGTATGGGTCTTTGCGGTGATTCTGCCGATGATCTTAGCTCGAACAAGCTTTGCCTAGACTCATCAGAATGGGTGAGGGCAACCTCGCAAATTGCCTGGGGGGTATACGGCATGCTAACGTATGTGATCTTAAGCGAAAGCTGGAGCAGCCCTGATTGTTTTGCTCGTCTCTAGGATACATGTTATTTTCTACCGCCTCAAGCCGCTACGATTCCCTCCAAGATTCCCTCTCCCGGGAGAGCTTGAGACCACTCCGTCACCACTGCCGCGCATAAGGACTACGTTTCCTCATCTTTGTAGGCTTTGGACAATCGCTCAAGAGGTCTTGGGTGTATACACATATTCCAACAGCACGCCGATTCCAGAGCGTGTCCCACTGGCCTTTGTTGAAGCAAAGTACCAGAAGCTTCTGGTTTGGTCTAGCACTCTCCAAAACGATATGGAGCGTACCGAAGGCTGTAAATCTGATGTCATGATATTCCAGTGAGCTATGGATTCCTTGGTCTGCCAGCCGCCTCTGACCTCAAGATAGTATCATGTTCCATGTGGTCGCAACCATCATATTACGCCCTTTCATCACGGTCCCCCGATCGGTGCGATTTGTTTCCCTGGCTTCGGCGGACAGTCATCCCAAAGCAGTATATGCCGCGTCGGTAAACCAGCTAAAAGACCTGGTGTTCATCTACCGCGCAACATATACCGAAGCTGACTTTACACCATTTTTCAACACCGGCCTTTTCACACTGAGCTTGGCTTTGCTCGAGGACATCAAAGATACTTCCTGGCAGCATTACTTCTATCTCTGTTTGCGGTGCTGGCAGGACCTATATGTCTGCTACCCAATCTTTCGCGATGTAGCCAAAGCATTCTTGTCTATGGCCATGGAGAAGAGTGCCATTTCAGCACATGAAGCGCAGAGACTCCTGCGGGGCATTGAGAAGAGCGGGGAGCATCACATAGCGGCTGCGGAAGCCTTTACGAGTTTCCTCTTCGATCCTGGATCTAATAGGGCTAGTGAGGCACAGGTGCATTACATGGCGGATAAATTTGAAGAGATGGTCGTATTTGACGAGCTGATCAACACCGACTCTGCTTTGGCCTTCTAGGATGGACAACCTGAAATGGCCGAGATTGAGCATTGAAGAGGCTAAAGAACTATGCTATAAGTGCTCGGAACACTAGGTGATTGCTGCGGTAATGGCTCTGGCTTGAATATTCGATGAAGACAAACCAGTTTCGATGGAGCAACGGTTCGGCTTCAGTGATTATCGTGTGAGCTAGAACCAATTTGTCACCTTTCAAATCCTTCGTTGCAGCATAAGCACTGTTTCCGGTTAGGCAAAGGTATGCTTATTGGCTTTTCAATGCTGACAGACGTCACTCTGCAAGCCGTCTTAACTCCGGAACCTGTCAGCATTCAGCCTTCAAGCACTGACCCTGATACATAAGCTGCAAATAATACGACAAACGTCATCCTGCACATCCCTGTTTGTCAGATTATCCGACGGAAGCTCCGTATACTCCGGCAGTCCGTGAAAGTGATTTGCTTGCTAATAGTGGGTTTTCGCAACTAAACCCTCACGATTCCTTCGCAGTGATATTCTCTATACGAGTATACGAAATGCCGACCGATAGTTCATCCAAAATTGTTGGTGTGAGACGAAGAGCGTGTGTCAATTGCACGTCGGTCAAGTCGAAATGTCTTCCCCTCTCAGCTGACGAGTGTCAGCGTTGCAATCGCCTTGGCAAACGGTGCACGTATCTCAATGTTGTTGAGAAGCGGAAGAGCCCTTCTAGCGCATCGTATGTTTTAAGACAGTATCAAGTGGATAATCCAAGACACTAACCCTGTTGCTAGTCGTACGCGGGTGTTGGAACAGCGGCTGAATAGAGTTCTGTCTATGCTCACTGAGAGAGCCAAAGGGACTCCATTGAGCGGTTTCATTACACAGTTATCTTCTGCCGACATTGACATAGATCTACTTGGAACGGACCAGCTACCTGGGCTCTCACTGCCTCGCAGCTTCGCTCCACGTCAGGCGCTCGATGTGATCGACCATGGACTCCTGACTCTTGACGAGGCCAAGGGCCTTCTGGACAATTATCGAGTCAAAGCTGTTCCTCACTTTCCCTTTGTGCCGATCTCAGCTGATACTACAGTCGAATCATTGAAAACTACCAAGCCTTTTCTGTTCATGTGCATCATGGCAACCATGAAAGTTGACAACTGCACGATCCAGCGACAAATCGGCGAGGAAGTCAAAATGCAAGCCCATCAGAGAGTACTGATGGAATCTGAGAGCAGTCTGGAACTGCTCCAAGGAGTCCTGGTTTATATCGCTTGGTATCAATATTTCTTCAGCTACGAGAAGCAACAGATTGTTCAACTTGCACAGCTATGCGTATCGCTAGTTCATAATTTGGGTCTTGACCAGAACCCGAACAACACTAGACGCAAAGTGGATCTTGGGCCTGATGAGACAGCGCCTGGTCGAAAGGCAGCTCGTTCTACAGATCAGCTTCGGGCTCTTCTTGGAACATACTGTACGGCCAGTTGGTAAGCTACCTCGGCCGAAAACAGGAGTGAGTGCTAATTGTCAGGGTCTCTACCAAGTTTCGAACCCGCTGCGCGATACCTTATACTGGTTATATCAAACAAAATTGGGAGCTTCTTGGTGCGAGAGAAGAATACCCAAGTGACATTCTTATTGCCCATCTCGTTCGTATCAACGAGCTAAGCCGTCGAATCTGTGATACCTTTGGGTACGACGATTTAGAAAACACAGGAATCAAGGGCGAGTTCGTCAGTTCGATGGCTTTGCAGACACTAAGCAACGAGTCAACGTTACTCAAATCGTCTATTCCGCCAGCTATCCAGAATGAATGTTAGTCAAAGCATTACTCTTCCTTTGACCAAAACAATTACTAACAAGAGCATAGTCGCGATCAAAGTCGAACTGTACTTGCTTGATACATTGATAGGCGAGGTTTCATTGCATGATGACTTCTGGGACCACTCAGGAATGGCCAACTCGTTGGCGACGAGCAATCCTTCTTTATCTACAAGCACCCGACTTTCGATTTTGTTCAACTTACTGCGAAGCTGTAAGGCATTGAACGATGCCGTGATTGACTGTCCAGATGAAGATCTTTGGTACATCACGTTTTACACCACTGCCAAAGTCTGCAGGACTCTTTCATGTCTATCAAATGCTGGTAAGATCTGGCCGGAGATATTCAGAGACGTAGGGCTTGCTCTAAACAGTATGAACTTCTCGTGCCATGGCACTTCTCTCTATGACGCCAGCACTATAGAAAGAGCGGCCGATCTAGAAGGCGAAGCGGAGCGTCTGCGAGCCAAGTTCAAGAATCTCTCGTCGCTTGTGCAGAATACTAGCGATGAGGCTGATATTATGTTTGGGTTCTCTGACATGATATGGGCGGTGTTTGTTGCTTATGATCAGACACGCGGGCTTGATCAAGGCCCTCTCGATTTCGCTCTTGATGCGGCATGTTCGACACCTGAGATAGGTAGTTCTGGAGGGTACTTGTCAAGTACGGGCTCTGGCAATACGACGGATGCGGTGTTGGATCTGGAAGGAATCGACGACTCGACTTGGGAGGAGTTGCTGGCTGGAATGACTACTACAGCTGATCGTGAGCCGGTGTTACTTTAACTACCATAATGATTGTCTTCATAGTCCTTGTTTGCAATTTTAAAAGAGGAAAGAGTAGCCAGATCCGGTTCTATAGGTGATATTGATGAGCAATCTATTGGATGCCGCTCGGCGTCATACCTATGTGCTTTAATAATGCCTTGGATATTGAAAATACATACATTGAAAATGATTGGTCATCTGGTTGTTGTACTTGGTGGTCGGAATTTCCGTCCGTGGCGAGGCCAGCCAAATTTGGTCGTCTCTGCCAAGAAACCTGCCCTGAGAAAACAGATATAAAGAGGTCTTCAGGAACGAACATCAACGTGCAATCCAGTCCTCTCAAACTCCTTCGTCAAACGAACAAACTTCTATAAGCATTTTCAGATAATCTCAAGTCAAACGCATTTCATCATGCCTCCCCCAAAAGGAACCCCCAACCCTCTCGAAGGCCCAGGTCAGCAGTGCTTCTATCATCATTATCCCGCACAACAGCTAACTCTTCAAAGGCGACTACGATGTTACCTCCGAGGTTCATTCCGACACCTATCCCGCCATTGACCCGACCAAGTTCAACTTAAAAGGAAAGGCCATTCTCGTTACAGGAGCATCTCGAGGATTTGGCCGAGCCATGTGTGTTTCTTTCGCCAAAGCTGGAGCTTCGCGCTTCGTAGTAGCCTCACGATCCGACATGTCAACCACCGCTGAAGCCATTAAAGCTGCAGCCAAGGAAGTAGGACGCCCAGAACCTGAGGTCCTAACCGTCAAAACCGATGTCGGAGTTCCAGAAAGCGTTGATGCTTTGGCGAAAGAGATTGATAAGAAGTTCGGGTCTTTGGACATTGTGATCAACAATGCAGCATTCATGAAACTCGCTTCCATTGCCGAGTCCGATCCTGCCGATTGGTTGACAACTCTAACAGCGAACGTTTTTGGTCCTTACCTTGTTGCGCGAGCTCTTGCACCTCTGCTTCTCAATTCCGAGACCAAGACCATCATCAACATTGCTAGCGTTGGTGCTCATCTTGTTTCACCCACTATTAGCGCATATCAAATCTCCAAGCTGGCAATTGTGAGATTGACCGAATTTATCGCGGTTGAATATGGAGACCAGGGCATTGTATCTTACTGTGTTCATCCTGGCAATGCTCCGTCAGAAATGTCTGGTGGTATTGAGGGGATCCCAGAGCCCTTGAAACCAGGTTTGTCTTCCTCTCGTCGTCTCAGGAATTCTTCGTGGCTAATGAAAACCTTTAGCATTTGTCGATACTCCTGAACTGACTGGAAACTCCCTGGTATACTTGGCATCCGAGAGACGACCTTGGTTGGCTGGAAGGTATATCAACTTGACCTGGGATATGCCAGAGTTGATGTCGAAGGAGCAGGAGATTGTCAAGGACGACAAACTGAAAGTCCGTCTCGCATTTTAGTTGTAATAATCATGGAGTTACCAAATTGTTGACTTGAATCATTGCTTACGAGCTTTTAATTTCTCATGTGAATATATATCTCGGGGTGACCGTATTTTGTCAAGTCAAAGACAATCGTAGCCATGTAGCGAAAGGTGGGATAGTTGGAATCGTCTCGAATCGACGAGCACCAAAGCTAGTACGTAGACAATGCTCACAAACATGGTGATCGTGGAAATATTGGATAGTGGTAAAGTACATATTAATATAGTCTATCTGAGTGACGTGACAATGAGTGGCGCGCCTATTCTATGGGATATCATAATACATCAAGATCGGTCGTTAAATACATCGCTTTTCCTTACTCTTGCTTTCCTTCCTCGACAGCTTGAGGCTTCGATTGATCCAAACATCGCTTCTTGACACTGAAGAAAGCAGTGACATGTCCAACAACCCACCAAGCAAACAAAATAGGTAGACCAATGTGCAGAGAGTTGCCACATCCAGACCAAACTTGGATGAGAACGATCCATAGAGAGTGAGCAGGGAAGATGTATCCAATACGGTAAAAGCCAGCAGTGAGCTCAAAGGGGAAGACGACAGAAGCGACGTTGACCATGAACCAGGTGAGGAGGAAGAAAGGTGTGAGGGGCATTGGTACAAAACTACCAATGACAGTCTCAAGAACCTGGAAGTTGACATCCATGAACAGCCAGAATGTCAGCCAGGACAAAGCCCACTGACTACCACTGACGCCCCAGTCCTCGCGGAAAGCCCAAATATAGCCGGTGACAACAACGGCAAAAAGCATGGAGAAGATCTTGCCGTTGATGAAGCGCATGGCCCAGACATCGCGGACGCGCATCTTCTTGTGGAGGCCGAACTTGTCATAGATGCCGTTCATGGCAAGGACGTAGAAGAACTGTCCAAGAATAGCCATGACGATGTTGATGGTGTTGTACAGGTTTCGGGAGCCTTGGTTGGTAGGGCGAATGATGTCGGGTGTGCTGGTGATGGGGTTGAGGTAGGCCTCGACGGCGGCTGGGTCGGTGGTGTTGACACTGCGAAGAGCAGAGCGGCCTTCTTGAGTCTGGTAGTAACCGCCACGAGCAGCGCCGACAATGGCCTGGAAGTTGGGAATCAGATAACCAGATGCGACAGTGGGATATCTAGCGGCATTGTAGATGTAGGTGATGCTGTCGGCAGGGTTGTAGTCCTCAGCAGCAGAGCCACCTTCATAAGCAGCAGCCAGACGGTCGGAAGCACCCTTGTTGATGTACAGAGCACCCCAGTAATCAGCCTTGCAGACACTCTTCTTGACATCAGAAGTCTCGGGGTATTCATCGGCGGAGTGGAACTCGAGAGATGGAAAAGACTTGTCCTCCAACATCTTGTAAGCGTTGGCGACGGACTCGCCAACAGCACCACCATCGTAATCGACGACCAGGATCTTAAGGGCGGAGACTCGATCGTTTGTTCGAAAGGATGAACCGAAAAGGTATGAAAGGTCGGCAAGGAAGATGACGAGGATAGCGACCATGACTCCAGTTAGGATCTTAATGACTAGTCCTCTCTTGGCTTTCATCTCTGGTGAGTTGATGCCTTGTCGCTCATTGTTATCCACAGCGGGCTCATCGTGTAACGTGGGAGCAGGGGATGAAGGCTGGTTTTCTATATCGTTGGCGGCCATTGTGATGGCTGGAGACGAAAAAGATTATGTGCAAAAAAAAAGCTAAATGGGAATAAGCTTGTATGGAACTGCAGGGACCAGCGAAGTATTTATTTTAATGGGGAGTAGAGAACCACAAAAGATAAGTTGTTAGTTAGTTTGATCGAATTAATTGTGCCGAGATTGCAGGCAGTATAAATAAAAAAGATCCATCATGGTGCGATTCCACTCCACGCCTGGACAATTTCTGCATGTGTCGGTCATGTTTGCATGTCCGAAGAGCGAGCTAAAAAAGTCGACAGCGATCAAACAGCCCACAGTGACCCAGTGTAGGGCATTCTTTCAGTAAGCTTACAGGGGTTCAGGGTCTCGAGCTAAGGCCGTTCGCGACGCGACGGCGGAAACTGCAAGCTTAAACACCGAAAGATGGCGCTAAAATCCGGATAGATAAAGAATCGTGAATCCTCTGATGGGGCACGGAAGATTAAGGAGGGCGGTCTTTTGCAAAGCTCCGCTGACTAGCCTCGCTCATCCAATAGAATCAGTCGGTTTGTGGAAAAGACCGTCGATAAGATAAGCCTTGCAAAAGACCGATCGGTGTCCGCACAACATTTTCACCGAGATGATCCTTTTCATTATCTGCGCTTACGGATACATGATTACCTCAGATCATTGACGTCAATGAAGCACATCTTTGTTCTGTTTCACCATCCATCAATCGACCCGAAACCGACAATCGCAAAAACATTTATTTCTCACTGGCTTAGCGATCCCAGCCTGTTTCGTAATTGACTTGCTCTTCACTGCAGTGGTGACCTCATTCTGCTTAGTCCACAATGTGTGTCGCACGACTCACAACGGTGAAAACGCATTTTCATTGTGATTGTGTAACCTTTGGGCTGGCGACTCGAGCCTGATTTCATTGCACGACGTCATGAGTGATAAAACTCTCACAATGTCGTCCTATCTGTTTGTCTTTATTAATATAACTTGTTTGTTGCTTGCACCCTGATGTCGCTGGATTCTGGTAGGCAAACCGCGCTCAGCGACATGAAAACAAAATCTCGTGGCATCATATTCCTCCAGATTTCCAATGTATTGTGTGACTGGGTTTGAGGCTCAAAGAAAAACAAGCGATACAGCAGGCATTAAATGCCATTTGTAGGAAGAGCGGCAAACTGTTGTTGTTTGCATAGAATGGCAGTCTCCATACCTTACACCAATGATACCGTAGTCACTTGCATACATCCCAATCGTCCAACCACAAAACTCCAGATTAATCATGAACCTGCTATATAATATTCTTCGTTCTTGTTTGCACAGCGAATAGTCGACAATAGGTGACGAGCACTATATCTCCCGTTTACTATGAGAATATGTACAGCTCATGACCAGGGTGCCCAACAAGGTTGCTGCATGGTTGACATTGCGTAATTCTCTAAACTACTGCCAAGCTACCCGAAAGTCGCTGCGAACAATGTAAGGGGAAGCGAAGAACAGCGTTCCCGTGTTCGGATGCTTCAATCTGGTGTTTTGAATATCACCAGACCCTGAAATATCAATCCACTACATTCATCCTCCAGCTACTTATTGAAACAC
The DNA here is from genome assembly GCA_004367095.1 of Fusarium nanum. Lineage (NCBI taxonomy): Eukaryota > Fungi > Ascomycota > Sordariomycetes > Hypocreales > Nectriaceae > Fusarium > Fusarium nanum. The sequence goes on along the minus strand of QGDY01000198.1, from coordinate 45,521 downwards.
TCCAATCTACGGCTCAGTTTCTCGCCTCCGCTAGAGGTAGTAAGCAGTGAAACATATGAAGATTGACATGCCTATCCTGCAAGAGTTCGAAAGCTCAATATGTGTAAATAGATCGCTGCAAGACACCGCAGATGGAGAGTTCATGAGAAATGGCATAAACGAACACTGTAAAATTTGACAAGACTCTAGATTTGCTTAAATTGTAAGTTTGTAACTGCCGTACCTTGTATACATAATATCTAGTCAAGCCACGATTTCTCTTTGGAGTAGATATAGAAATTGTTATCACCCATGATACGTGCTCATGCAGTTAGGCGACAAGACGAGCCTTTGCGGTGAAGGTGGTCCCAGCTTCGAATTTTGACATGTCAGTAGACGTGGGAAATGAAAGGGTAACGCCATCTCTCTCGAGATGAAGAAATACGACGGGCTCATGGTTGAGGCTAACGACGAGCAAGGAGGCCAAGTTATTGGCTACACAAGGCGGGGAACAGGAACACAGGCACAGTATACTGTTTAAGAAGTGGCTGGATCACAGTCTCATATCGCACAAGAGTGGTTGGCAAGAGGTAGAAAAGCCCAAATCGTTCAAGTGTCCGGAAATGGTTGTACAGCCAAGACCAGGCTTGACGAGACTCAGAGTCAACGCCATATCCGGTAGTGTTGAAAATGGTCCGCAGGACAACGTGGGCCATGAGCTAACAAGACGGATTTAGCAACAGACGAAGCACCAGAAGAGAAAACTTGAAGAGAAGAGGAAGGCGATTCGTGTTCGTTGGTGATACCAGGGAAGCTAAAACGGCTGAGGCGTGGGTGGCGTTGCATTGTTCTGTTGGACGGTAAATCGCAAACGCTTCTAATTGGAAGATTCTGAAACAGTCTCTGCAACTTGCAAATAGTTGGTGATTCCATAAAGCTTCCAGATGCATATGATCTGCAGAGAACAATATAAAACAACCAACAACGGAAGCTAGGCCCCTCCCCGCGAGTGAATCATGCGTGTTTTGCTCTCCGCATAACTTACCAGGGCATCTTTCCTATTGTTCGTTGTCTGACTCCCCACCAACACACAGCCAACTCCGGGGCAGGAGCAAGGATTTGAATTGCCAATAGGCTGCAGTGTAAGTGATTCACTATCGTCCTCCTTCCTCACTTCTCTGAGCAGCGGCCAAAGCACAGGAAAAAGTATTTAGGGCACTCTTTTCCCCTCTCAACCACACTCTTCACTTCTCATCCTTCACACTTCCCATCATTCTTTACCCATCTCCTATACTAGTAGTCTTTCAACATGCGCTTCAGCATTGCCATTGCGGCCTTGGTCCCCTTGGCCTTTGCCAAGACATCCTACAAAAACTGGAAGGCGTACTCCATCGACACTGCAGGCTCTACCCACGATGATGTGGTGAAGGCCCTGAAGGGAATCAATCACATTCCTATCGGCGAACATCACGATGCTATTGAAGTCGCGGTGGACCCGAAGAGTCTTGGAAAGTTTGAAGGTCTTGACTTGAACGTCAAGCTTTTCATCAACGACATGGACGAAGAGTTTGCCAAGGAGGGAACCTTTGAGGAAGTCAGCGGTCAGTGATCCCCATCTGCTGACACTCACCATAAGCTAATGTTCTGTAGCTGCTCGCACCCATGGTAGCAAGAAAGTTGCCTATCCCGACCAGTCCTACTTCAAGTCCTACCACAGCTTCGAACAGCACACCCAGTTCCTCAACGATCTGCAGAAGTCATTCTCCAAGAACTCTGAGGTCTTCACTACCGGCAAGAGTGTTGAGGGCCGAGAGATCAAGGGCATTCACCTCTGGGGCAAGCGCGGCAAGGCCAAGAATCCTGCCATCATCTGGCATGGAAATGTCCACGCTCGCGAGTGGATCAGCAGCATGGTAAGCAATGCTTTTTCACCAGTGAAGAAGCGATTGGTACTAATCTCCGTCACAGACAGTCGAGTACCTGACCTGGAAACTAGTCCAAGGTTACGGCAGCAAGGAGAAGCTCGCTCGATCAATCATCGACACCCATGACTTTTATATTATCCCAATTGTCAACCCCGACGGTGAGTTTGCCACGTTTCAATCCAGGAACAACAACTCATGTACTAACATCTATGATCTAGGCTTCGTCTACAGCATCAAGTCCGATAGACTTTGGCGCAAGAATCGCTCCAAGGATGACAAGAAATGTATCGGCACGGATATGAACCGCAACTGGCCCTACAAGTGGGACATTCCTGGCGGTTCTTCCACCAACCCTTGCGATGAGACCTACCGAGGTCGCAAGCCTGGCGACACTCCCGAAATTAAGGCTCTCACAAGCCACGCCCTGTCTGTCAAGAAGAAGACAGGAATCCGTTCCTACATCGACTGGCACTCATACAGTCAACTCATCCTCCTGCCCTACGGCTACACCTGCGACCTCAACGCGACAAACACCAACTATCAGATGAAGCTGGCAGGAGAAGTCGCCGCTGCGATTGAAGGCAACTCAGGAAGCGACTTTCTTTATGGTCCAACTTGTCAGACCATCTATCAGACTTCGGGTGGAAGCAGCGATTGGGTTTTTGATGTTGCTGGGGCTGAAATCGCCTGGGGTATTGAGCTTCGGCCTGGTCGGTTGACGGGCGACGGCTTCGTGCTCCCGCCCAAGCAGATCATCAAGTCGGGCGAGGAAATTTGGGCTGGTATGTCGGCTTTGTTCAAGGACCTTGTGAAGAAGGACAAACCCAAGTACGGACACTAAAGGGTGCTAAGACGGGAACTGGGAAGGTCTTTTTTGGTGAAGAACCCCGAAGGAGTTCTGCCAGGGCCGTGCATTGACGCTGACCAGTGCATAAGGGTCAACGCTTGGGGTCTTGCAGCGCGAGACTCGGTAGATAGACAACAATGAAAGCAACTTGCTTGCATCCCAAGTTCATCATCCCGCTGTGCTAAGTATATAGTGTTCAGCTTGTGCTTTGTCATCAAGCAAATCGGTGAGATGGCCGAGTTGGTTATGGCGCCAGGTTAAGGTTAACCTTAACACCAATTTCCTGGTGGAGCAATCCTCCTGGGTTCGAGTCCCAGTCTCATCAAGCATTTCCTTTTTGCATTTTTGGCCAATTTGTACGGCCAACTCAATTGCCAGGTAGCACCGAGATCTTGAGGCTCTTTGCATTTTACGATCATCCACATTATCTACGTGAGGTTAGAAGCAGACCTTTTGTTTAGACATTGCCGGAACCTGGTCAATGGAGCTATAAAATTCCCTCTGCCCGAAGGCAATACGAGGGTTACCACAGGAACAATTGTGCATGAAGGCTTCCAGTACGTAAGACGAAGGGTAGCACAGGAGGTTGGTGTCTCATTATTGGAGTCTTGTGCCAAGCCATCCAGCCACCTAAAGTCTCAGCTCCCAGTCAATCTGACAACATGCCCGCTTACAGTGGCCTGAGATTCAGCCCCTACAAGGTCTGCTAGCGGGCATACCGTAGCTGAAAGAGAAGTGCGCCCACTAATATTAGGTGAGCATGCAGCTACGAACATTGCTGATGTCGCAACATTGAGCCAGCATGCTTTAAACTCAGAGACTTTCTTTACTATCGCAATCCGAATCGTTGTGTATCCATTCAATTGAATTCAAGTAGCCGTGTTGAATTGTGGGGAATAAAAGTCAATGTCTCATTCAAGGCCAAGACAAACGGGAGCAGGGCGTGATAGTCCTCCCGGTCGGCATTTCGAGGACTCTCACAGCTGAAGAACAGCCTTGTCAGATTGACATCCATACGAACACCCGCAACCCTGGCAACGAGCTTGGCTATGCATCTTTCAGGGCCTCATTTGCCGGCATTCGTGCATTAGTTTGCACTACCCTGGCAGTGATGAGTGAAACATTGTGCTCGCTTCGGACGACCCGTCTTTGACCGCCCGAGTGATGGCGGAGGTCACTGCAGATCTCACCAGACACGACATACAAACAGTCGGTCGTAAGATCTTGAGTCGTACATGGTCTATTTATTATATAAAGCAGTGCCTCGTCCATAAACCTTCCTAGACAACAACTGACCTTCACGACTCTCTACCTAGAGCTACTACCAAGATGCTTCCTTCATTCCTCCTCTCATCCTTGCTGTGCTTTTCCGCCGTCTCAGCTCTGCCCAACCCAATTGTGGCAGAACGAGCGGCCTGCGACTGCACTGGTACACGCGACGGCGGTTCAAACTCCAAGGAGTATATCTGCCGCGATGCTCGACTCGGTCCCACCAAGCTTCCGAAGAAATTGCCTTTGAGCACTTTCGTTGAGAGCTACAACCGCTTTGGCGGTTTAACGCCAGCTCAGTTTCTATTGACATGGACCGATGAGAAGGGATCCTACAGATACCCACCTCAGAATGTATGTCAGTCGCCTTTTGTTGATGAACTATGCTAACTTTACTCAGGGTTTCCAACTTGATGCTGAAGGCAACGCCATCAACGGAAGCATGGTACTTCCCGTCGGAACACTTGTAGACCGATTTGGAAGTGAATACGGTAAGTTTCTCGTTACTACTGCTCAAGACGGACGTTCTAATTCTATTCTAGGATCCTTCATCTCTGCAGCTGCCGCTCCCTACTCACAGCGCGCTCTCCCTCCATCAAACCTGGCTACAAACCCTGATACTCCCGATTTTCCCTACAACTACCACGTGTATCGTGTCATCAAGCCACTACCTGTCGTAGGAGGACCTATCGCCCCTTGGTTCGGCCAGCCTGGTCTTGGAGCACAGTTCTTTACCGGAGAGTTGGGCAACGTCAAGTTTCTGATTGAGCAGAGCTACTTGCAAGCAGAGGACCCGCAGGCTCTTGTCCACAAGTCTGATGGTTGCGCATAATGTATAGGTTTTATGGATGATGTTTTATGATTGGGTTTTAGAAGGAATATCATATGATGCATTTTACTTTATTTAGTTCTTGATAGGTAGTCAGATGGGGGTTGGAATCCACATCTTCCTCCGGTAGATACCATCCCGACATTTTAATAATTTCTTCCAACGACTCCATCTATTTCTGAAGCCTGTATGAGGATATACAGCTTTCAACATGTCGAATTGGGTTCGAACTGATGGGCGGGCGAGGAAAGGTTGCCATAGGGTGCCAGAATCAGGAAGACTGTAGGCTAGCATCAGCCCGCGCAAGATCACCAAATTGATTCGTTCGTTATGCTTTCGGCGGGCGAGTCTTCAGACACCCTAACAATAGGATATATCAAGTAACAAATCTAAGATTGCCTATTCTCGACCCAGAGGGGCAAAATAAAATTCTCAGATCTCGCCATCTCCATAATGCAACCTCGGAGCAGCAAATAAAAGTGAAGGATCTTTATCTCCGCAGCATCAATCATTCCCGGCCACTAACCCCATGGAGCGACACAGTCCACTATATGGGGCGATAATGCTAATTATGAGACACTAGCGACTTTTAAACAGCGATCTACCTATCATTACAGGCACACAAACGGTTACACGGCATCTGTATTGCAACATGGAGGAATAAAATCCCTCGTCGTTGGACAAAGTTCAGCCTCTGACTCTGATTCTCAATTTCTCTTCCCTTCAAACGACTTTGAGAAAATGACCTCACATACAGATCCAGCGACAACGGGGCCCAAGGACCTGCATGATGAACCCGTCAAGAAGGATGTGAATGCAGGTATTGTCGTGCCTGCACTGGCAGAAGGCGAAATGCCCGAGACTTCAAAATGGGAGATCTGGAGTTGGTACGCTTATTACATCGGTGCCAATGGACTCGCCTTGTTCAACTTTGGTCCGACTGCCTTTCAAAACCTGCTCTCTCAGGCAGCGCCGGAAGATACCGGTCTTTTAGCTTTCGCGGGTCGTGAACGAGACGTCAACAGTATTGTTTTACTCGCAAACGGCATATCTTTCGCTTTGCAGGCCGTCTTATTTCTCATTATTGGAGCCTACGCAGATTTCGGTACTGGGCGACGGTGGATTTTACTGGTTTGGTCAATCGTGGCGTACGGAATTGGCTTTGGCTGGCTGGGCGTCCATGACCCGAGCAAATGGCAGACAGCGACCGGCTTGTACATCGTCGGTCTCATCGCGTACCAGATGACTCTCACGTACTGGACTGCAGCGTTTCCCTCTCTTGCTCGAAACACACCGCAGCTGAAAGATGCTGCTCTTCAGTTTGAGGCAGGCGAGATCACCCAGCAGGAGATGGACCGAAAAGATGAAATGGAGAGAAGCCGACTCAGCAACGTCGCGTTCTACATTCAATCCGTCGGAGAGGTTGTCATACTCGCCATAATCGTAGATGTCATGTTTGGCGTCAAGGTCGACAAGAGTCCCGAAAATAACAACTGGGGACTTTCCGTGCTGGTCGCTTTTGCCACAGCTTGTTGGCTGGTCCTCTCGATCCCTTGGTTTATCATTGAAAAGAAGCGCCCCGGAATGAAAGTCCCGGATCACTTGAACATTGTTACAGTCGGTTTTTGGCAGCTTTGGGAGGCTCTCACACAGATCTGGCACTTGAAGCAGAGCCTGATCTACCTTGTGGGATATTTCCTTTTGGGAGACTCACTGAACACCACGGTGACAGTCATTGCAACACTACAAAACCAGGTCGTCAGCTATGAGACCCTCACTTTGACTTACCTTCTCATCGTCGGTATCGTTGCTCAAGCTGTTGGAATTGGTGCTTTCTGGCTCATCCAGAAGAAGTTCAACCTCAGCGTCAAAGCCATGTTCAATGCCGTCATGGTTTTCATTATCCTTCTGGACGGCTGGGGCATGATTGGTAACTGGACCGATAAGTTCGGATTCAAGAACGTCTGGGAGATCTGGCTGTATCAAGCCTTCTACGGCCTCTTCGTCTGCCCATGGTACAGTTACTCTCAAATCATGATCAGTTCTGTCACGCCCAGAGGTCACGAATTCCTCTTCTTCTCCCTGTTCAACATTATCGGCAAGTCTTCAAGCTTCATTGGACCTTTTATCAGCAGTGCTATTATCGATGCTACTCCCGGAGGCACAAACAACAGCGCTCCTTTCTACTTCTTGTTTTCTCTGAGCTTGGTCAGCGCTATCGGTATATGGTCTTTCCTCGATCTGGAAAAGAGTGCAAGGGAACAGGAGGCTTTTATTATTGAGGAAAAGATCCGAATGGGCGAAGAGTTGGATCGCAGCAACGCCACGTAGGCGTTATCGTTAATAGATCATATGCTCCTGATCGAAAGCACAGGCAAACACTTGCCTCGCATGAAGCGGTACAAGCCTCCCCGTTTCTCCGCTAAGTCCTAAAAACGCGTGCCATGAAATCCACAGCCCTGTGCGACTATACACCACACTATTGCTCTCGGACAGATTGTGCCTGATCTGCTCCAGAGTTCTGTTTCCAAGATCTTCGGCGTCTTCAAATCTCCCCCGGTTAGCATATGTTATGGCTAGCTCAGTTGCCCTCCCAGCGTATCCTCGTGAACTTCGACATGAGCATGTACTGTCTGCATCAGCTGTTCTTGGGTATCGTCCCATTTATAGTCGTCAACGTAGACTTTGGATAGCTTTCCATGATTTCGAATTCTCTAGGTGGTTCTCTCCTTGTCTCAAGTGCTTGCACTATAAGTCTCTTTGCCTCATCGTAACCTCCCGAAACAGCTTGCTGGCCCTCGGTTGAAACCCCGGTTTTCGGTAAGCATGTTAAGGTGCCTGCGATGTTGCTGTAGCCTCCACTTTTCGTCTAACAAACGCCACATTTTGGGCAGCGAGGGACGTTGCAGTTAGGACAGACAGCATCAAGAGAGATGTTAAAGAAGCCGTGGGCGCAATTGCACTGAGCAAATTTAGTATGTCACCAAGTGTGATTAGCCTTGTGTAAACTCACGCATTTCCATTGGGAAGACCCTCTACCTTTCGGTTTACCGGAGCCACTTATCTCAGCTTGAGCGTGACGCTCTCTCTCAGCTTGGAATTCACGTTCTCTCTCGGCTTGGAATTCACGCTCTCTCTCAACTTGGAGTTCACGCTCTCTCTCAACCCAATCATTTTCGGAAAAGCCTAGACTGCTGTCAAGGGCCTTTAGGCTCTCTTCTCCATTACTCTGACCATGACCGTCATAGTCTTGACTAAAGCTAGCGGCATTTGACTCTGCGTCTTCGTCATCATTCGAAAGAGATGGCAGGACGAACAGAGCAATCTCTTCCATATGCTGTGCCACATGTTCAAGTAGACGACCTAACGAGAGCTGATTTGGGCAAAAGGCGCATGTTGTCCGACGGTCATCATCCATTGGCCTTTCGCTCATCTCAAGGAGTATTGCTAGTTGAGTAGCGACAGACTCGGAGTGGGTCTCTCTTAGATGATTTGTCATCGAGGCTTTATTATAAAAGCCTACATGGCACTTTTGGCATTTCCATTGTCGTCTATGCATTTGCATCTCGTGGTAGACCCAATCATGACGCGTTGCGTACAGCTTATCCGGGTTAGAGCAGTCGTCGTGCGTGCATATATAAGGTCGCAAATCCCTAAACACATGACGCCTTGAACTCTGTTAGCATCCATATACACATCAACACCTCCAGATCTTCTTGTCACTCACTTCCAAGACATTCTCGATCGCACGGTGGCTGAGTCTAGCATTGCATGGCAGAATGGGCATTCCACTTGATCCTCTTCCAATGCTGCTTTAGGGACATCGGGAACACGAGCCGACTGTCGGCCTGTGACGACGGAAGACGCATACATAGTTCGGGGCCTTCCCGACACTGTTCTCCTTTCATCAAAAGCTGATTTTGCGACATCAGAGAAGCTTTGCTTGGTAGAAGCCGAAGCGAGTGACTTGGGCCTCTCTATATCCAGATCTTGGAGACGAACGTGCAGGTCCTCGTTTGTGACTGAAGCGACCTCTTCAATATTTTTGCTAAAAGGATGTCGCTTCCAGTATGTCAGCTGTTCTCTCCGTCTGGTGTTTGCTCTAGCAAGACGTGAAATGATGCTTCGGCTATCGTCTTTCTCTCGACGCCTCTCTCTCGCCTCCATTTCATTCTGACTGACGGTCGGCTCATCTTCCCATGTTTCGTAAATCTGGGCTCTCAACGACTTTGGCGTGAGATCTTCCGATTGTACCCTTTCCTCTGCATCATCTTCTGCATTGAATGATGTAATCCATAGTCGTTGCTTTTCTTCTATGTGGGCACGGTCATACATTTCCATAGGCGAAGCCTGGCGATTCTCTTTCGTTGACTTCAGATATCTTCCCGATAGCCTCGGACGACGTAGTAATATATCAATATGATACAAAAGCGCTATCTGCTCTTCCATATGTGCCATTAAGACTGTTATCTTAGGGGGCCTCTGTCTGCTGCTTGGGGGCTCGCTCAGGGCATCGTCATCTTCCGAGCTGTTGAATGAGTACTCGCTATCTGAGTCAATGTCAGAGTTGCTTGTAGATTCAGCTTCTGGTCGATTAATATCTCCAAATTTCTGAGATGCAAGTGTCAGAGCTATCAAAGTTAATTAAAGAGACGCAGGCACATTATTGTTCATATCGCCCCACCTGCTTGTATTTGGTGAATTAAGAGGTTGAGGACTTGAGCAACATTCTTCCTGAGAGCATCATCGCGGCGTAAGGTATCGTCTAACGAAACTCGATTCGAAGCCGAAAGCGTGGCTTTATTCTGCTCGCCCCATACCTTGAGTCGCCCGTATCCATCGAGAACCCTTTCGACACTGATCTGTTTGAGTTTGACGACTTGGCAGTCCTCTTCGCCTAGAGCTAGAAGAACTTGAGAGTACTCATTGATGCAGGTTTCAAAGAGGTCAGCAAGTGGGTGACTTCGTGATGTTTCTTGGTCGTCTTCTGATGGAGACATTTTTTCAGGATGCTTGAGTGTTTGTTGTAAGAACCAGTATTTCTCAGCATCGATTGTTTCCTCGCAGCCCGTGCATTTGCGTCCGAGGTATCGACTGGGTAACCTTTGCAAAAAGAGACTGACAAGCAACAGGCAACATCTCGCCCACTGTCTGGCATTCGGGATCGAGGCGGGGTAATCAGCTGGACTGATCTGATATGACAACATGCAGCAGACGGCGTGCATTGGGCGTATCACAGTTGCCTATTCTCAGCCTGATTTCCGTGCGGCATTTATCCTACTGGGAGATCGCTTCCGGGTGTTATTTTCAGATTCCTTTCTTTACCGTCTCTTATCGAATACTTTTCAAGGCTCTAATTATTCCATATCTGGTATATTAAACTTTCCGACTATGGAGACCGCTGGGTTAGTCCTGGGTGCCATACCCATTGTACTCTATGCTTTTGACAACTACGAGAGATGTCTGGGTCAAGTCAAAGACTATTGGAAATACCAATCGACACTGCAAACAATACGAACCCATGTCTTTATTCAAGGGGAGCAATTGAACGTCACACTGAAAGGCATCGGTTTGACGAGGCCAACTCGCCAGGAATTAGAAGAGCATTTGTCAGAGATCTATACGAAGGCAAAGTGTGATGAGTTCATGACGATCATCGACAGGATGGAGGCTTTGTTGGCGAAGATGATGGCTAGCCTGAATATTGATTCTTCTGGCAAAGTATATCGCCAAAAGTACTATTGGGGGACATCACTAACCGATATTATACAGCCCAGATGGACAGATACTGCTCCGGAAAGAGTGAATTGGGAATGGCGAAGAGTGAAGCGGAGCTTCCGTCGAAAGGAGCGTCAAGCCTTTATCGATGAGCTTCGTTACTGGAATGAGTGTCTCAAAAACGTCTTTGAGAAGACTGAGATACCTTCAGATGAATCAGACCAACTTGCGGAAAAGTTGCAGGCCCGTTACAACCAAAGCGAGTGTGACAGAATCAGGGAGAACGTGCGTTTGGTTCACAAAGCTCTTCAGTCTGTGGGATGGACTTGTCATTGCGCTGAGCATTGGGGAAGCATACGCCTTTGCTGGCATATGGAGAAAACCATCACATCCGAAAAGCTGGACTTTTGTTTCTCATCACCTCAAAGTTCGATATCTTGGCAGTCGATTCATATCCGGGTGGAAGAAAAGGCCAAGCTGAATACACGATCGCACGAGAGTCCGAGAATTATCTCGCCTGCAGTTTCACCTCAAACGCCCCATGTACCACCACTCAGAAGGCAGAAGTTCAAAGAAATGCTTGGCCTATCACAAAAGTCGCCGGAGTGCCTCGCGACGCCAGATACAGCAGGTAGGTCCTCTAAGTGTTCTTTCTTAATAGAGTTAGGCTAGTATAGGAGTTTATAAACTTGCTAATTCCACACAGTCAGTGTAACATCATCAGCCGAAACATTGGTCTCTCAAGAAATAGCCTGCATGTGTCAATTTATCAACAACCTGAAAGACGCAAAACGGGGCATTGTGCTGCTGTCGGATGATGATGAGAGGCTAGTTGTCTTGGAAAACGTCGACAACGCAAAGAAAACAACAGACACCGTCCAACTTGAAACGCTGCTTAAACCCAAGACGAATCCAGTACGACCGCAACACCTTGTCCTCTCACGAAAGCAGAGGCTTGCTATCGCCGCAGCGTCCAGTTGGGCAGTGCTGTATCTTTGTGGTTCACCATGGCTTGATGATGATTGGGACGGAAAGAATCACCTCCATTTGTTCTTGGAAGAGGCGCAGGGTAACGGCTCAGCATCTTTACAGGCTGACTATCCCAGTATCTCGCAACTGTTTAAGCCGATATCACAGCGGCTATCGTCAGGGCCTGTGAATCCTGTTACAGACTTTCAGAACAGCCAAATACGCAACAAAACACTCTTCAGTCTAGGAATTCTGCTCATTGAGCTATGTCTGAATAAAACCCTCGACCAACTCCGTCTAGAGCTTCAAGCCAACGACTTCGCTGCCTCCCTCAGCGTGCTATCCCCCAAGCCTACCGATTTCGAGGTTGCTAACAGATTGACGCAAGATATATACTTGGAGGCAGGACATTCCTATGGATATGCGGTGCAAAGATGTCTGCGGTGCGAGTTTCCAGGGCGCGATGTGACAAAGGATTTCGAGTTTCAGCCGTTTCGCCGACACTTTTTCAATGGGGTCGTGGCGCCTATCCAGGCGACTTTTGAGATGCAGCCGGCTTCTTTGCTGAATCACTGATAATGGCATGGTTTTATTGATGTAGTAAGAAGATATCCCAACGAGATTGGCAACAGGGAAGGTACCCTTATAATCAGGGTGTCAAAATAAACTACTACGTGTACTCATCTGGTGACACGCGAAGTCACCAAATCATGCCATCTCTTGTGCTTTTGTCGACCAGCTTTTCTGTCACCCTGATGCCCAATAGTGGAGTTAGACGCTGTTTGACCCACCAATTTTAGAGAGGTAGAGAGGTTGGGTGTCAGAAAACTTGACCGCCAGATGCACAGAGAAGGAAATAACTCAATCAACTTATCGCGGTGTGACAGGAATAACAGAATGTAGATTTCTGTCGAGTCAGAGCGTAGAACGCATCTTTTCTGATCGAGAACAAGTGGGGGTAATGTCACTAGCGCCTCAGCCAACCTGCAACACTTCAGAAGACAGCTGTTCATTAGAAGAGCGAAGTTACCCTATGGCGGAGCGACAACAAGGTGACTTTTGCTCTTCAACAGCAGAACCTCGACATGTTGACTTCTGAGCACTTGCTGGATCTCGTTCTTCTTTTTTTGTTTCTTCCTTCCCTTTCTTTTTCGCTATTGTTCGTGGTTAGTCAACACAAATGTTGAAGTGGCATGGCACAAACTGAAACGAATATTCGCTATCTTCACTCGATCTACCTGCTGGAACTTACGTCCCAGTCCACGAACATACACGGTCGTTCCCGCGCGTCGTCAAAGACGCTACAGCGATTCGATAAGTAGAAGAAACTTTATCGCGACTGTGGTTTTCATGATATACAAACACACGATTGACGATAGATGTTGAAATGATGGTTGGAAAGAACGAGACACTGCGTGGACCGATCTAGAGACCAATACGGACACTGATTTCCAACAAGCGAGGTCGCGTGGCCCAATGGCAAGGCGTCTGACTACGAATCAGAAGATTCTGGGTTCGATCCCCAGCGTGATCAATCTTTTTGTCCTTAATCACGACTCGGTCCTTCAAGTTTATTTTTATTTTCCCATACAGGTTGTTATTATTATTTCACATCCATTTATCTTTTCTGATATCTATACGTACTAGTAATTCTCATTCGTTAAACAATTGAACCAAACGCCCGCTTTGTCTAAACCACATTATTCCCTCCGCCGCAAAAGTTTCACCTTCATCTTCTTCAGACGCCTGCTCTCAAACGACTTCGTGACCCTCCAGTTGCTAACAATCATAACAAAAACAAGCAAGAAAATGAAAATCGCGCCTATTAGTGGCACAATCAATGCAAACACCGTCAAGAAATAACTTGCGTTCTGGAACGCCTGTTCCTCGACTAATCCATCCACACCCAATCCTACTTGCATCGCCGTGAGCGCAATCACGACGTAAGCTAGGATGCCTGCTAGTACTGAGAAGTTGTCGCGGATAAGATCACCGTAGACGGTGTGAGATGCGACTCTTGAGTATCCGCGCAGTAGATATCCCTTTCGGAAGGCGTAAATCTTGTTCAGTCTACTTAAGCGCAATTCTCCATACCAATATCGTGGGTTCACGCGGTCGTAGCGATGGTTTTCGAGGACCTCTGCAGCAAAGGCTTTCCATCCTTCCCAGGTAACCTCTTCTGGGAGTAACCCGTACTCTTTGGCGATGCGAAAGTCACTCTTGTAAGCGATGAGCGCGGTATATGAGAAGAGAAACCCTCGCGCCGAGGCATCAAGGTTACCCTGTGTTGCGTCGTCCAGATGCGCTGTATCGCTGATATTGGCAGCCCAGAAGCTTGGGTCGAGCAGATACTTTGGCATGGGCTTCAGGAAGATGCGGTTCCTCCACCAAACCATGTGAAGCTCAGCTTGCTCAGTGATGGCGATGTCTCGAGAGATGAGCCTCTGGTGATGAAGTTGACGAGGGGGCATTAAGCGGCCGCACATCCAGAGATATTCTTGCACATCGGTCAGACGCGACACGGATAGTTCTCTCTCCAGGAAATTTGGATCCGACGTCGGAGTGACAATATCATCGTTGAAACGAGCACTCGCCGGTAAGAGGTTGGTAAAATCCTCCTTGGCCGAGGAACTAGTGGTGCCAAAGAAGTCTCTCTCTAGAATGCGAACGGTGAATGGCGGAGGCGGACTAGCCATGGTAGGCATGTAAGATCTGATATTAAGCTGCGTCCAAGGATACGATAAGGCGCGGCGTAAGTTTTGAAATAGACTCTCGAGAAGACATAAATAAAGCGCCCCCTCCCTGGTGTACAGTATCGTGATGACAATCACTCAGCTCGTGCGATAAAAAGAAAAGAGTGGAAATTAAAATGCACCCTTACCAAGCAAGGGTCACAGGGCTGGATGCTGGCTAAGCCATGATCCCTGATGGACTAAATCGGTTCCAAGAGGCCATGATTGGACCGTCTACACTTGAAGGATCTCAGCGTCACACTCGGGTGAAAAGGATTGTCCGGGGCTCCATTCATGGAAACCTTTGTGTTGGGACAATTGTCAGCTTGCCGTTTTGTCAGTTTCCAGCGCGTCGCGGAGTAGTAACTGCATTGTCCATCCCGCAGTCTACAGACAAGACTTGACTGATTTCTGTCCAGGTTCTACTCGTTTCGATACCTCAGATCATGTACTGTGTAAGCGCCCGTTGCGGATGATCCCGTGGTCAGCAAAGATCCAATGCTTGGTCTTGGTGGATACGCGGGTACAGTATCCTCTTTATCGCCCCCTAATTTTGTCCAAGTGTTGGGGGCTGAAAATGAAACCAGCGGCCTCAAAATGAGTGGTGACAGAGATGACTCTAAAATAAGTCAGTCAGCTTACGTCGCCTCACTCGCAGTTTCAGTATCGTTATTTCTTACACCCTTTATTTAGAAGTCAACCCGGATGCTACGCCCTCATCGGACTAGCAGCCTTGTGGTACCACTAACTGCTAAGCCACTCAGCTAAAATTAAGAGCTTGGCTTCCCGCTCCATTCTCTACGGACCGTAAGCACAACACCAAAAGCTTCAATATTCATCATCTGGAGCTGAACATCACAGCAAAGATGTCGCTTCATCGCTCAGCAACAAGGCGCGGCCCGCCTCCCTTGGCGGCTCCCAAGCCGAAAAAAGGATACGAAAATGTCGAGCAGGGAGTCAAACAACTCTACCCCGACCCATCGTCTGACAAGAAGACAGACATGGAGTAAGCAGATATCTTCATCAACAATTGGTCATTATTTAACACGTATAGTATTGTATTTGTTTCAGGACTGGGCGCTCACCCACTTTTGAGCTTCAAATCAACAGAAACGAATTTTAACTGGGCGAGTGATGAAGATGGTATATCACGCGACTTCCCGAACGCTCGTATCCTTCTTTACCACTCCGAGTCATCTTGGACTGGAGCCATCAGAGTAAAGCAGTTTCTTTCCAACTTAGCACATACGCTCCTCGAAGGGTTGAAAGTGAAGAGAGAGGTAGGTCTATAGACTGAGGATAAAGGTTGAGGTTGACCATTGATAGAATGCCGCTTTTCCGAGACCAATCACATTCATCGGACACAGTATGGGTGGACTGGTCATTGCCAAGGTATGAACCAATTTGCTCGATAGTCAAAACATATCTCACATATCAAACAGGCTGTCCACACCGCTGCAACTCGATCAGATCTTTTTCCCGGCATGTACGAGGCTATAGCTGGTTGTGCATTCTTCGGAACCCCCTTCAGAGGTGCCGAAGCCGCGTCTTTAGCCTGCATGCTTTCTCAAGTTGGAGAAGCAATGGGAATTTCAACAGCGTCGAAACTGCTCGAGAATATGAGACCTGACGACGAATATCTTAATGAGCTCAGAAAGGATTTTGTCCGTCTTGCAGTCAATACAAGCCCCAAAATTGAGTTATACGGCTTTTATGAGCAACAGCCAACGACCATCAAGGATTTGTCCGGAATGCCGCAGTTTCTATCGGCCCTGAACATTCCCCTCCCCAAGAAGGTTGGAGAGTTTGTCACACGCGAGTCAGCCATCCTGGACGGTGTTATGGAGACGATTGGACTATCCGCCAATCATCGAGACTTGGTCAAGTTCAAAAGCTCCAAGGATGACCGATATATGTTGGTGCGAGGTCCTCTAAAACACCTTATCAATGGTTCAGGTCTGCGCGTCAAGAACCGGCACAATGCAACACGCCATGTGGATAGGACACTCATCAACCAAGCAAGACGAGCACTGGAAGGTGCGTCTGTGCAGAGGAAGAGAGAGACGATCAAGCGAAACACGACAACGTCACCTTGGTTCGCCAAGGAACCTGAATTCATAGGTTGGCTTTCCAAGCCCAATGAGGCAGAAGATTCATCTCTCGTCAAGAAGTGCGATTGTCTATGGGTTCGTGGTCGCGATGGCCGTGGTAAGACAAGCGCTGCCCTGTCTGCCATCGAGAAGATCGAGGAGTTGTTCAAAGATGATGAAGATGAAGCCGAGGTTGAGAACACAGAGCAGTCTCATCGGGTCTCGCCACAAGTCTATCTGGCTTATTTCTTTTGCGACAAAACAGCGGACTACAGTACAGCCGAGGAACTGTTGAAGGCTCTCATTCACCAGATCATTTCCAAGCAAGAATTGGCTGCTACACACGCCAAGTTTCTGCTCAAGAAGAAAGGGCGTGAAACTGCAGCTCTACTGACGATCGAGAATCTGTGGCAGGTACTCCAAGAAATCCTTTCAGATGACGTGTTCATTGGGGCTCGGATTTACTTTGTTATCAACAATTTGGAGACTATATCTGCAGACGCTGTCTCGACAGCGACTTTATTGAGTCTTATAAGCTCCGAAGTCGAGCACGATGGAAGTGGTAGACGCCCACTTGTACGATGGATGTTCACGAGTGGCCAGTCCTGGCAGATCGACCAAGCGCTGAGGAAGCCTCTGGTCCGCTTAGTCGATCTCGAAGATGAGAAGTACGGCGATCAGGTTCAACTAGAGTTGCGTAAGCATGCCCAGAAAAAGGTGAAGGAGTTGGTGCAGCATAAAAAGTACAGCAAGGCTCTGGTGTATTTCACCAGCACGGTCATTGGTCAGCGAGCCCAAAACACGCAGTGGATCGACATCACATGCGATTCCCTCGAAGATCTTCCGCAGCACGACAACGATCTCCAAGTCCGTCGTCTACTCGAAGGTGTCCCCCAAGAACTGGACTCACTTCTAAACGCTGCGTGGCAGGACGTCTTGGATAAGAACCGGTCCAAAGCTGGCGAGATTAAGGAGATGCTGCGTGTGCTTGTTCTCACGTACGTGGATCCGACCGAGTCCGAGCTTGGCCTTCTTGCTGGGTTACAGTCATCGAACGAACAGGTTTCCGAGTTGCACGACCTTATTCTCAAGTGCAGGCCTTTGATTGTGCTCAAGTCGAACGAAGGGTCTATTGAGCCGACTGTATGCTTCGCTTTCCCTGTTGTCAAGACCCACCTTCTTGAGAACGCCCATCGATTACTGGCCCTCACCGAAGATGATATTAAGCTACAACACGGAATCCTCGGTTTCCGTGCATTCAGTCACATTATGGAGACCTTCGGCGACCTTCCTGATGAAGATGTAGAGGAGGGACAAGAGGACACGGATCAGGCACTTGATACTGTCCAAGAACAGGAGGAAGATGGGTCCGAAACCAACACCGATGAAGTCGAGGAGAATAAGAACCATGAGGAGAGTGTCACGAATGAGGCCCAGGATGACGATTCGGACGACGGCTCTGAGCTCTCCAATGATGGGAATGAACAAGAAGAGTACGAGGAGGAAGATCCCGAGGCACCACGTCTGAAGGATATTGCCTTAGCCTACGCGGTTAAGCACTGGCTTGATCATGCCAGCCAGGCTACAGCCGAAATTGCCGAGGCGCTCAGTTGGGAAGAGAAGTTCTGGGAGAAGGACTCCAAGATTCGACGCCGATGGCTGACTGAGCACAACCGGATGACTTGGTCTTTCGGCTACTTCAACCGTGCCAGCCTCACTGGATTGCACGTCGCAGCTGCCATTGGCTTCAGAGGACTTGTCTCCGCTCTAATGGACAACGGTTATGCTAAAGACATGGATACGTATGATGACCTCGACAACCAACCGCTTCATTTCGCCGCATATCTTGGTCAATCCGAAAATGTGGAAGAGCTTCTTAACAGAGGTGCCAATCTGGACGCAGGCAAAGAGCGGGATGCGGTGACACCTTTAGGTATGGCGGCAGAAGCAGGAGACGTCAAGATCATGACACAGCTTTTGCAACGCGGGGCAGATCCGAACGCCAGTTGCTCGGAGTCTGGAGCCGTGGTCTGCTCGGCTATTCAGTCCGGAAATACCGAAGCAGTGAAGCTTTTGGTTGCTCACAATGTCTCTCTCGTGACTCCAAAGGAGGAGGATGATGAGGCTAAGCCTGGAGACAAGAAGGAGGAAGGGAAGAACGAGGACAGTGATGGTGATGATGATAATGAAGACGGTGATGACAGTGATAGCGACAGCGACAGTGATGGCGATGGTAACGAAGAAGATGATGAGGAGATTGTGAAATGTCCTCTCGCTCTAGCAGCCATGAGAGCCGACCTAGCAGTCTTTGAGTTCCTTATAAGCGAGTACTCAGACAAATTACCCTCCTCAGAATTCGAGACCGCCCTTATCAAAGCGGCAGAATGGGGTCGAACGGAAGCCTTCACGCGACTCTTCAACGATTTTGAGCAGTCGCTGGATGCCAAGCAGCAAGCTCTGGACGAAGCGACAAGAGCTGCCGACGGACATTGGGACATTGTCACCATGATACTGGAGAGATGTCCTGGTCTGAACTGTGACAAGGCGTTCCTCTTCACGGCTCAGGGATCTGACGGTGATGAGGAGTTGCGAATCCTCGAGGCTATGTGGGAGTATAGCCAGGGAGGCATATCCCCAGAGACCCTAGATGAATCGCTATACGAAGCGACTGATCACGAGAATCATAGGTCTGTCGAGTTGCTTCTGAGGTACGGAGCCAGTGCCAATGCGACTGGCGAAGTGTAAGTGTACCGAACAAGAAGGGCGAAGGACTTTGCTAACTCTGGATCGAAAGATATGGCAATGCCCTCACTGCAGCAGCATATGATGGCAACTACGACATTGTAACTATGCTTCTCGATGCTGGCGCCGACATCAACTCTGATGACGGCTGGGCTCTCCAGACCGCTGCGGAACATGACCATATCGACGTAGTCAAGCTCCTATTGGAGCGCGGCGCCGACGTCGACAAACTCACGACTCACGAGAACATGCCTGAAGGCAGAGCCCTCCAAGCCGCCGTCCAATACGGCAACGACGATGTTGTCGACATTCTACTCGAACACGGGGCCGATCCCAACCTCGGAGGAGGTGATAACAAGTATCCTATCATCGGCGCAGCGAAGGGGAGGGAGGAGGATATCTTCAAGAAGCTCATCGCCGCCAAGGCCGACGTTAACGTCGTAGGTGGCTCAGATGACACCACTCCTCTTGTCGAAGCAGCGTTCTACCTATCCAAGGAGTCGCTACAGCTCGTCCTCGACGCCGGGGCAGACATCAACCATAAGGATATCTACGGCAACACGGCGCTGATGCTCGCGGCTGGGAGGGGAGAAAACGAGTCCGTGGAACTACTTCTCGAGCGCGGTGCAGACGTTCTGATCGTGGATCAGGATGGTGACAATGCTTTGCAGAAGGCTTTCACATCTGGCGATTACTTGACTACCTCGGCAGTGGTCGAGCATGTTTCTAAGCTGATGGGTGCAATGAGAGTTTCTATGGAATCTGGCGATGCTGCTGTTACTGCGGTAATTCGAAGTGTGCAGAGCAAGGGCCAGGAACTCAGTTACGACGATCCTCCTGTAGAGGTCAAAGTTGAGAGCGCGAGAAGCTCTGTGTACGGAGGAGTACCACCGGAAACTCCTCTGGGAGCTTTCCAGCCAGCAATGTCCAACTTCCATTCTGAGAAGATTCCCGCGGAAGAGCCCCAGATTGCGCCAAGTCACGGCTATACTCTACATGAGCAGGTTAACAGACCGTCCATCACACCATCAGGACCTTCTGCCGACTCGGTCCAAGACTTGTACAGTCCCGCCACAGGCATTCTCGACTTTAACCCCGAGCCACTGTTCAAACGGCAATCTGATCTCGGTGCCATGACACCAGGACAAGCATCAAGTCCCATCCGAAGGAAGCCAATTACTGGACCCCATCCGCCCACGTACAGACCATACGTGCCCGGCTCGGGCGACAACGTACGGCATTCAACTCCGCCTGGATCGTTAGCGAACGCGTTCCAGGCGTATCAGCCAACTCAACAACATACGCCGCCTCATGAAATACAACCTGGATTTTCACCACCAAGCTTCACGCCGCCGAGCCATACTTCGCCCGAGCCTGGGTTCGTGCCATATGCGCCTGGTGTTCCTGGACAGCCCAGACCGGAAGCAGCTCGGAAGTCATCGCGGACGTCATTTATGGGGATGAAGGTCCCTTGGTCGGATCACAATCGGTTTGGTTGAGAAGCGATAGCAATTGGATATTTTTGATGGAATACCTCCATAGGAATGAATGAAGATTGTATTATGACTTGCTGTATTTGATGCCCTCCGATCGTGTAAAAGACCAAGACTTATCCATAATTTCCTGATGAAGCAAGAAAACAAATCTGACAGTTCTTCCTCTTCCATTCAAATGAGCGACTTCATCCTCGAAAGCTGACTGTGGATCTGAAAGGATCGATTGTCGGCATTCCTTCAACTCCGAGTTGGGGAAGATGCCTATGCTACAGCGCGGTCGGAAAAAGCCAAGACCGATTGGCGATGGTTGAGTCGGGCTTTAGAAAGGCCGAGGTGCGCAATATTTGGACAAGAACACCAAGAGTCCGTCAAATGAGTCACTTCCACGATAGGAAACAAGAAGGATTATGCAGTTAATTAAAAAATGGAAGGAGCAGGCTGAGGTGAGTCATTTGCCGATATTGCGAAATGCTAGATTGAGAATGCAAATGCTTTGCTGCTGTCTTTGCTGCTGTAGGGTATTTCTCGCTCACGGTCGCATTCGAGCAGTGACTTTGCTGAGCGGCCAAATTATCCGCACGAGAGTCGGGCGAGAGTGCATTTTACGTAGATCAATACTAACATGAATATTCCATCTCATCTAACCAATTTCCAAGCATCACATCAATTCCGTGATAAATATGGAGGTTGTCGTCATTGAAGCTTTTGTCAGCTTGGTCGATTTGTAACGTGGAACCGAAAAAGGATTAGTGGACGTTAGCTTAGAAATGAAGATAACGCTCTGTCATGCAGTGAGTAACAATGGGACGCAGCACGACAACCTTGTAGCTTACATAGAGAAAATCTCGTTACACGGAAGATTACAAAGGCTTTTGCTGACGACCGAACACCGAGCAATCAATGGATGAGTCTGATGGATCTCATAAGGGTGGTGGTGTCGAACATTGGGTATATGAGAGGATGAGAGCCCGGCTGTAGATGAGGATAGCATCAATCTGACATTCAGTACCAAGAACAAAAAACTCATTTCTAATAGCGACAAAGTCACTTCCATCAAATAATAAAACGCTCTACAGTTATAAAGAAGTTTGGTCATAATGCGACACTCAAAGAAAATACAGATCGCTGAGAGTGATGGTAATCCACTCCCACTCCAGGCTACTGACTATAGCGACCCATCCACTAACGCGACGCCTAGAAGCCCATCACTACGCTCCCAGCAAAAAGTCACAAAACTCAAGAAAAAATAATGCATCATCCAGCAAACAACTCCAGCAACTCTATAGACTTTATCAAGATGCGATGGAGACTTACAGCCAATCCGCTTTTGCAAAGACAATTGAAGATATGCTCCGGACCAAGAACCGACCGCGCATCACCAGAATTGTTTCACTGGGTCTAGGGAGCTTGCTTGACGCTAAGGATCAACAGCGTCGCATCAAGCAGCTGGTGATGCTCATGGCCATCGCGTCACATCTTTCATTGCCGTTGAGCGATAAAAGCGCTCTGCAGATCTATGCACAAGATCCGACCTTCACAGCAGCTGATGATACTTTTCTACAAAGTTTTGGCATCGTGGTACTAAAAACACCGTCAATCGCTGACCTCGGTGAGGCGGGACGAATGATGGATGAAGAAACCCTCGTCTACAGCCCATTCCTCACTCTCGAAACCTACAAACTCCTACTATCATCCTCACAATCCTCTGCAGTCCCAATCAATGTACCAATTTTATTCAGCGACGACTTCAACGCCCTCCGACTAAAATGGGACAAGCGAACCTCGGAGCGCAAAGACGTCGAGGGATTGATTCAAGGGACGCGAGCGGGCAACTATCGCCGACGCGCCGTCAGTGGAGAAGGCTTCTGGACACAGGAAGATCGACCTTTTCCTTTGGCATTATACCTCAGACAATCGATACCGCAACATCTTCCCACTGTGGTCAAAACAGGAGCATTCTCGCAATTTGAGCAACAGTCAATTCCGATATATGCGTAATATTAGGACCAGGCGCACTCACAGCAAGGGAGATCACCCTTGCTTGACGAGGAATGATCTGGGGTGGGCTCGGAACGCAGGGGTACATGTCGATTTAGCCTTATCTGAGAGTTTTATTAGCGATGTCTCATAGCAATAAAAGTCAGCGTCGTTGCTTTTTTCCAGCTCTTCGGTACCCCGTTTCAGTAACGAGAGAACTGTGCGCAATGAAGTCTGCATTGTCCAAGCATTAAGCTTAACATGCGCAACGCCGAATCGTTACTTTAATCGGACTGCGATAGAATTAACAGCGAGGCCGGAATCTCTGCACAGACGTCGACCGGTGTAGACTGCGAAGCTATTGACGTCGAGCTGATGAGGAGCCAACTCAATAATCTGCATTCGCGCCAGTCGGTACCCAACGCCCAACCTGGCAGAGGCATGAAGACCAGGCATGAATTATCAGCCAAAATAGCGGTATCGCAATATTTATTCGAACATTCTTGGGACGGGCGATGGCTGATTTAATACTTTTTCCGACCTGAACAACTGGGACAAAATCTCATGGTCTTGATCAAGAACGTTTTGATGATGCGTTTGTCTCAGGGCGATGCTTTTTCTTAATCTCTGCCAAGGTAGACAGAGGGCTGTTTCGATCGACTGTGATGCTGGGGATATGCTGTAGATTGACGACTCAGCCAGATAAGGCGTGTTCTTGGAACTGCAAATTGAGGCGCCACGATCCATGTTGGGCCATAAATTTTAGCCTTTTAGGTGGTGTCTAGCTGAACGCTAGCGATGTCATTTCAGGGGTAACAGCGAGCTATTGAAACTAGCGTCTACTCCACTAACGAGCAAAAAGAAAGGAACAAATCGATCACGTTCGAGTGCGCACTTATTCTGTGGCCCTCCTAACACCATTTGAGGTGGCGGCAATTAGCATGTGGAATGCCTGTTGGCATTTTTCTACCCCTGAACGCCCGATAGACAATAAGAGACAAACTACTTGGTAAGCCACTTGCTTCTTCCCTCAACAGTCGTTCGACCACTGACATTCATGGGAGATGCAGTGAGGGAACCACCAATCGATAAATGCATTCTTGCCAAGATACCCTGCGCAAGGGAGAGTATAAATTCCAGTGTCTTGAATCCCTTTTCATGTACTTTTTAGGGGTTCAGTCCCTTGATATATGACCTGAGCTACTTGGCTTTTCCCAGTTCTCTCTCTCTGTTTGCTCATTCATTCTTTTGAACACTCTCATTCTAGCAAAGTGACTCGAAGTTTTAGTTGGTCAATTGAGATCAACTCCTGACTGGGTCATCCTACCAACATGTCCAACACTCGGGAAGCTGGCAGTTGGTGGAGTCAGATGTTTAACAACACTGGGTACCAGGAGCTGCCCACGACAACAGTGAAGGACAAGGCCGAAACAACCTCTCAGTACACCCCAAGGAGATGTGTTCGCCTGTCAACTCGGGGAATGTTCCTTGTTCTCGCTGCTCTTCTGCTTGTCCCTACATTCTTGGCTCTTGCGGCGTTTGAGGTATGAATATCGTGAATGGTGAAATGACCAAACTGACAAACAATTGCAGGGCCGGCAATACCTCTCCGATGGAACGGGCGACGTGTTTGAGGTGACCGAGGGCCAGGAAGCTGCACCAAAAGCTACTCCTGGAGTCGTCCCTGACCTCGTCAAGGGTTCATCACCAGCTGCCGATGTTATCCCTGATATCCCTGAGGATTCTCTGGACATGCCCGATTCCTCCGACGTCCTTGATGAATCTGAAGTTTCCGTCGACCCGGAAGCCCCTGCTGTCCCTACCAGCCCGGAGGACCCTGATGCTGCGACTGTTCTGGATGCCGAGACTGCCCCCGAAGCTCCTGAAGTTCCCGGCATTCCCGTCATGGCCAAGCCTCCCAAGATGCCGCAACAAGTTTCCAATCGTCGCCTCGTTATTCTCCTCCCCGCTAACGCCCCCGGTGTCAATCTTTGCAAGGCCATGGTTACGGCTATAGCACTCGGATATCCCACACCCATCATCCTCAACTGGGGCAAGAGCGGTTCTCATCTTGCCAAGATTGCCGGTGTTCTCGATTACCTTGACTGGAGCGTGCGTCTCAACTCAAACCACAAGGATCGCTTGAACGCAGACGATCTTATCATGGTAGCTGATAGTTCCGATTCCTGGTTCCAACTTCCTCCCAGTGTTCTCATTCAGCGCTACCACGATCTCAATGCCCAGGCCAACGAGCGTCTGCAAAAGCAATGGACTGGCTCCGGCCCATGCCCCATGAAGCAGACCATCATGGTATCCACACAGAAGAGATGCTGGCCCAGCCCTCCGTCTGGATCTGAGCTTCACTGCGGTGATCTTCCAGAGAGTCCTCTTCGTGAAGACCTTTACGGACCTGAAACCGATGCTGACCCGGAGATGCGCATGGTCGATGTCCGTCCCAAGTACATCAACAGTGGAGCCTTCATCGGACCTGTCGGTGACATGCGACGATACTTCCGACGCGCTCAGAATCGTTACACGGATAAAAAGTCCATCCAAGGAAACCACTTTTACAGTGACCAAGGATTCTTCGGTGAGATCTGGGGAGAGCAAGAGGTCTGGCGCACGTGGAGGCGAGAAATTGGTGACAACATTGACGGTAACCTGAATGCCTCTGCTATGGTTCGTGACCAGTTCGAGTACCATGTTGGCCTGGATTACTACCAAACCATTTCCATCCCTACTGTGTTCGAGGAAGATGACGGTGATATCGTCTCGCTCAACAATCAGACTATGATCGCTGCACGATCCGCAGAGCTTGAGATCGAGCCTGTTCGTCTCACTCAGGTTCCTCCCGAGATTGCCAATGCCACCAACCCCATTGGTCGTGTTGTCAGTGCGGAACAGCGACGCAGCCTTGACTGGGGTGACATGAACGTCTACGCCGACTTCTTCACCACTGCCATCCCTGTCAACATCCACCACAACGCGCACATCAACAACCTCAAGGGTCGCCGCATCTGGTGGTGGCCCCGTATGTGGTTCTTCCCCTATCTGCGCGATCTTGTTACGGCACAGCTCAAGCAGCGCCGACAGCAACCTCTCCACAGAATACAGACTCCTGAGGACGGCAAGATTGTTTACTGGGGTCTTGAGAAGTACAAGGAGATCAGGCGGTTTATGGATTCTCGGAAAGAGTTGGTGACTTCGGATTTTGATGGCATTTGCATGTCAAAATGGGCGAAGAAGGAAAAGCAAAACTGGTGGGACGTGGTGTTTATGGACGACAGAGGAGAATGGGAACTATGAGCATTTGTATTCTAGATTGTTATTTGGGTAATAAGCAACATGCATGACTAAGTTTTGAAGTTATTTATTGAGAAAAGGCTCATGGGACGCCTGTGTTATTTCTGTCCTCGACTTCTGTGTTTTCTAGCATCATATTTGTCAAGGTTGCTTGGTGGGCCCTATGTAAACGATATTGTATCCCATGAGTGCTCTAGGCCTTGCACATGGAGTCACACCGCCTTTGAAATCATTTGTCTTGATTGCGTATATCACGGTCCATACCGAAAGGAAGCAGGCAAGTCATCTTGTGGCTCAACCCGAATCTCATACTGGGACAGGACAAGAAAAGAATCATGTGCAAGCATCGGAATCATAGTACTTCAAATGTACAACTTGGTCAAGGCCTCGATTGCTATTATCCTGTGCGTCTCTGCCATCTACTCGTCGCTATAACTTGAGAGATGCGAAGTTAAAGTCTCGAATTATGATTGTGATGCTGTGGTATTGAAAGACTGTTGCAAATCCAAACTCCTTGTTGCTATCCCATGCATGTACTGTTTCAGCTATCTATCGTTCTCGATATCTAGCAATCCCCTTTTTCGAAATTGGTTTCCTCCATGCTTTCTTCCATTAATCCTCCACGGCATTAAGATATGAGCCCAAACGACAGGTTAAACATGGTCAAGTCAAAAACCTTGAAATGCTTTTCAGACGTCGACAGGGCTGTCCTGTCCAGGGTTTGCTTCCTCGTAGTGCATCATCTTCACAAGGCGGAAGTAACCAGCAGCAAGGGCAGCGCCAAGCAAAGGACCAACCCAGTAGATCCAGTGGTAGCCAGGGAACTCTCTGGAGCCAACAGCACAGCCAAAGGATCGAACGGGGTTGGCAGATCCGCCAGTCACGAAGACACCTATTGCAAGCTTTCGTTAGTTGATTTATTGAAGTATGAAGTTACGACGTGGCCTACCTGGGATAAGTGCGACGAATAGAGCCAGACCAATTCCGACAGGTGCCAGGAAGGTATCACGAGACTTCTCAGCGGCCAGCATCAGGACAACAAAGACCAACTGTGCTGCGAAGAACATCTCGAGGAAAACACCTTGGGCAATTGAAGTATTGGGCCCAAGCGTAGTGTTTGCAAGAGAGGCACTTCCAGGGAACATGGCGTTCACAAGACCACCTGCACACATGGATGCCGAGATCTGAGCTGGGAAAAGAAACAGTGCACGTATCCATGGGAGTTGACCAGATAGGCAGAGTCCAAGAGTGACCTAGTACGCTATTAGATGACTCGAGAGATGGATTGAAGGTGAAAAGACTTACTGCAGGGTTGAATAGTCCACCACTAATTCGGTAGAAAGCCCAGACGTTGACTAGGAGCGAAAAGCCATATGCCATGGCGATATACATGACAGTGTTGTTGGCCAACGAGCCATTGGGCCCCGAGATTGGCTCCTGGAGGACAGCAACGACATTGCCGGCATAGGCAAAGTACAAGAATAGAAATGTGCCCACAAATTCTCCAGATGCCGCTACCAAGTGACAGCCGAACTCGCTTAGGTGCTTCCGTGGTTTTTGCTTTTCATGAGCGTAGAGTCTATTGTTGTGTCGGTTCTGTCTGTTGTGACCGTTCACGTGACCATTGTGATCGTGAATGTCTGCCATGTTGAGGGAATTTTGGAAGAAGTGTAAGGGAGACTTGATTGAAGAGGGAAACAAAAGTCAAAAGCAAAATAAAAGCGGATTTGGTTGAGGTAAGTATGCAAATCCGGAGTGATGGAGAGGAATGTTCAACGGCTGATTGAGTAACCGGAGCCGTCTAATGAGGTTTTAATAATTGCAATCATCTCCCTTGAACAAAGGGGAAGGGCTCATCACTTTTTTTCTCTGTGCACTTTGCAGTGGCTGCAGGTATGACGCGCACACAAGCTGGCCTCTGTGAAACTGCAACGCAGTAAAAACGTCAGAATTGCAATAAAGAATGGGGACGCCCGTTGGGACTAGCCAGTGATCATCTCATCTTACGACAAATTCCACAGCTTGACACGAGTCCCCCCTCGCCTCTTGGCAGCTGTCTGCGTCTCAAACTATTGAATTAGAATAAATATCACAGCAGCGACTCATTGGATTGGCGTCACACTAACCCGGACTTGACGTCCGGAAATGAAGATCACAAGTCCTAATGGGGAAAAGTGGTTGCCCAGCTCAAGTCGTACTAAACCGTTTGGATCAGACCATCGGTCGATCACTGTTTGGACGAGTAACCATGCCATAATATGCAACGAGCCGCCCTCTGTCGACTGTGACTGTGGAATTCTCTCAAGAATATAAAGGTCTTGCATGGACAGTTATCACACTGATCAGCATTTGCAATCACCTCTTGCCACTCCATCTCCAGCAGATCAATTTGTTATGTTTCTCGGTAGTTGGTGCTGCTAAAGAGCTGACATGTCTGTGCCCTACAGCTGGGCAAGCCTAGGCAAGAAAAAGTGGTCATCTCGCTGACTTCTATGACCTCAGCTGGGGCACAAATCTGCACCTAATGGAGATCATTTCGAGCTGACTCTACTAGCAGTGACCTAGCACCGCATATCAATCGGCACGGCACGGGCAATCACGATTGATGTTCCACTGCACTCTATTGTCACTGTCGGGCAAGATGCAATCCTAAGCAATTGCCAAGAGTGTAATGGCTGACCACATTACCGCGCCAAGACGGTGTCACAATACCAACAACACTACCTCGCTCGTACTGATTCTACTCCACAATCCGAATGATAGAGTGATCTTTGGAGAACCAAAACTCTACAGCGCCCTTGAATGGACTGCAGGTCCAGCCTTGCAACTCATGCTCGTGTTCGTCATTGTTACCAGCCTCGACATACAAGATGCCCAAGCGTGGACTTCCTAGAGGGCCGCCCATTTGACAGAACCGTGACGGCTTCCAATATTTTACCATGCGATCTACACCGAGTTTGCAGTTCCCTAGCGCCCTTTGAGCGCCGTCATTATATTCCAACAGAAGCCCGTTGCATTTGCCTTCATCACCTTCTAGGACGTTCATGGATTGAACATTTTGTAGAGGCGCCGAGTAATACTGGACATGCGGAATGGTAGCTGGGCTACTGGACCAAGGGTCAGGAAATGGAGGGGATATCTCGCGCTTCTCCACTTCTCGAGGGTAGGTTCCAAATATCGTTGCTGGACCAGTATCGGCAGCACTATATATGAACAGTTCCGGGCTTGATTGGCTCATTACAATGTCTTTGTGTGCCCCAGAGTGAAACATGCCGATGGAGATGTCGCCAGCCAGTTTCGTCCGAATCTAACGCGCTTATCAGTACCCCGATAGAACAGCCAATAGGTGCGACCTTACCAGGAACCAGGGTTTCTGTAATGTAGTCATTTGTCCATAGGAAGTGACTCTAAGCCTGATGACTATGGAATAGATCTCCTCACCTGGGGGCATCGGCAGGTATGCCCAGTCAAACCCAAGCTTCCGCCGTCCTTGGGAAAGGCGCTCGAAGGTTGAATTTGCATACGGTCTTGCTGGAGTATGTGCATGCACGGCATAAAGCTTACTGAAGGCGAAGAAGAAAGTGAGGCCCGACACACCACGCAAGTCGACGGTTCTGAGTTGCAGTGACGATGACACACGACCGTGGATTTCGCAGTCCTCCAGAGAAGGAGGGCTAGGGGTATCCCAGATCTGGAAACCTCGTGTGTTCTCTGGACACTGAAGTCGTAGTACGTTGAACTACCTCGCATTAGGCCAATAACATCCGAGTGGTAAAGTGCACAACCTTTGATGTTACTGTAACATCCTGAAACTCATCTTCATGTAGTACGACAAATGCCTGCTTGTCCGACCGACGTGGCTGACATGGCGGTCTCTCTTGGAGTTTGTTGATCTTGCAGATACCTCGACTATCGAGGGTAAGTAGTGCGTACGGTGGGCATTCGTTGGAGAGTTGAACGGAAGAGTCTCCCCGTGTCCAAGCCAGAACTTCGCGTAAAGGCACGTCAGTGATTGGCGGATTTATGTCTGGTTGTAGTTGGGTTATTTCTCTAGCCAGGCTCAAAGCTGCGATACAACGCCAGAATTTTGCATGTTTGCTATATCTGTGAATGGAGTGGATGAGCTCTGCCGGTAGCTCACCCATCATGGGTATGCCATAGACCTCAGCTCTCTCACGAACAAGGCCGACCGCCAGCGTAGGTTGGCGATCGAGTCGAAGAACTGGAGCGCCTTTCCAGGTGTTCGACTGACCTACTGTGGTCCATAGCCGATCAAGGGCTCGGTCAATCTGGCAGTTCTTCTGGAAGATTGCAAGACAGAGAGTGTGTAAGCCCACAACCTCGGAGCCAGCTTTGCATCGGAAGCAGTTGGTCGACCAGCAGAGGACTTTCCCCCCAATGGTGATTTCGGTGACATTGTCTTCTGGGAATTTGGAGAGTGTTGTTCTGTCTAAACAGCAGGCGATTTCAGGATCCAGATCACTTCCCAACACTAGGCATATTAGCAAGTGTAGGTATTCATAAAGAATACGCCAGGCGCAACCTACAGGGCACGATATCATCGCCGTATTGAATAGCCTGGGCACAAATACCACACTGGGTAGGAAGCCTGTGGTGTTTTAGAGCTCCCATTACAACGAGACATGTAGCGATTTGTCTACAGAGTGTGTTGAGAGGGGAAGCTTTGCTGACTGCATCGTAACCTCGGTTCGGATCATTTAAGAACCGTGCATACAGATGTCAGCAATGTCACATTTTTGGGCAATTGATTAGGCTAACCATACGACACTGGCCAGGGCGTAGAAATTGGTATTGGATCTGTGTAAAAAGACAAGGCGAATGATAACTAGTGGGGAGTGTTCTGCTTGCTCAACTACAGGACTTGGACGGGACAAAAACATCCACGCGTCTTTGACCGACGATAACTATCGCAATCGTCGGGCGATGAAGATAAAAAATACAAATTAATTTACAAATCACGACCTACGCCTTGCAAGTTTACATTACATTACATTACAATTACACAACAAGTGCATGCCACATCACGTGCACAACACCACTATCACAGACACAACACATCACGGCGGAGTCACAAGTTTGGCTGTCACGTAACCGTCACGGTGGAGTCACGGCACATCACAGTGGACTTACAACTTGACCGTCACGTTATCTGTCACTATGGATGGCAGGTAGATGTACAGTCAAGTCACGGGAAACCTTATTTTCGCTCTTTTGTCTTTTTTTTTTCTGTTTTAGCAGATTCGAACATAGGAGACTCGTGACTTACCTGCAGGGGCAGTGCGGTGGCACTTACCACTACACCGCGCCCTGAACAATAGGCATACGGGTTGAACTTATATATATACCTTCTCTTTGGGTAGAGGAGAGCTTTTGTGTTCTGTGGGGTTCGTTGAAGTTTGTTGCGATGTTGTGTCGTGTGATTCGTCTCCAGCGAGGTGAGTTTTGGCTAGGTTAATCCTCAGGCATTTTCATTCTCTGGGCTCCAAATAAAATAATTAATAGGATAAATCCATACGATTTGCTGATATCTGAGACAGGACTTTGGTATCAGACCCCTTGATTAAGTCTTAGGGTAATTCTTTACCCACAATGTCTTCACCGAAGCCTTGATCGAGTACACGTGTCACTCCACCAAGGTCCAAGCAACTGCACCAGCAGCCAAAGCATCATCCTTTCCATCGGTACTCATTCAGCCATAGGCTACTGATATTCAAGGTGCAAGCCAGTAACGTCCTGTCATACCATCCTCTTAGCAGTTACGCCATAATCTGACCACTACAATGGCTTCAACCCCTAGCTATACAGTCCCCAGGGGGCTGAGAAGGCAGCCAAGGTACCTTTTTTAACCAGAAGATATGTGGACACTTGCTAATTGTGATTTACGTACTGCTAGGTGAGAGATGGCGAGTAAGAAGGTCTTGCTTGCTACCGCGAATACACGTGCGGAATAGCGGAATTCGCCGTCTCTCACCTTTGCTGGCTGTAATATTCCGCGGAAGTAGAGACGATATCAATGCCACTTGTCCCGTATTATAGTCTTCTTCCTTGGCAAGCCTTGGAACTACTTACTCAGCATGAATAATTGTTATGTGCTGTGGTGCTTTGGACGATCTTCGTCTCGTAGAAATACGGACCAGCCTATGATAGGGCTCATACAGCGACATTATATAAGCTACTGCACGGTAACAAAACAGCTAGTTGCCTAATTATGTCCGGAATGTAACCTCATCGTCTCGCCATAGAAGCTACATCTCCAGAATCAGGTAGACTCTCATCCACAAATCCGAAACGCTCATACAAGGCCGCCCCCGACTTGCTGGCATCCACATACGCTGCAACCCCATTCTCATCAGCCAGATCGCAGCCCCATTTCATAAGCATTGACCCGGCTCCGCGGCGTTGATAGTCCGGGTGCGTTACCAGAGTGTCGAGGTCTGACCGCAAGTCAGTCTCGATCAGAGCTTTTGGTTGGTTGTTGCATAGCCACTCACAGTAATGTTTCTGCTCGCCCATGACTCGCAACCTCTCATTCTCCTCCTTGGCGATAAATTCGTCGCAGATTTGGCTTGGCTGGTCGTCCGTCCACGGCGGGTATCGACGCCCCCGCCCCTCTGGCATCTCCGTATCCCACTTGGCAAAAGCGGCTATTCGAGGTCGTCCCCAGGCGTCCTGGGTTTGCGGGTCGATCACTTTTATATAGTGTTGAAACGGCTTGTGAAGGAGGTCGTGTTTGTTAGCCTCGGTCCACCAATTGCGGACGGCCGGTGTATCAGGCCATATGCGTCGTATGCCGGGATCAGTGAACGCTGCAAACCACACTTCAGTGAGCGTAGGAATGTCGTCCAACTCGACTTTCTCGACGCGGAGAGATTTCGAGTCGGGGCTTATCTGAGCTGTCATGTTAAGCGAAGTTGCAGGTTGAAGCGAGAAGGATTGACTGAATCCTTCGGCTGCGACATTTTGATCGACGTTGCATTACAAAGGATTCGGAGTCAGCTTCTATTGGCTGGACAGATAAGGAGACCTTTGTCATCATGTCTGTTCCATCTGAATCGCCAAGACTCCTCTCAGCATTTCATTTTGATTTATATGAAGCATCAACCGGTTGAGTAATTTAACGTATCTGTTTCTATCTATTATTGTTGTAGTTCGTGTATCTCAACAAAATATGCATATAATTGTAAGTTGTAACATCAGTGCATTAACAAAGTCCATCACATAGAAGCCACCAGGCCTCTGAGGTTGTTGAGCGGCTCGGCATAAGAGTCACCGGGGTTCACATGCCGTAATGTGTCCAGCAGTAACTCTTCCAAGTCCACCATTGAGTCGATCATGTAAGCCTGCGATGTATGTCGCTGAGCGTAAAGCGCCAGCGCGTACAAATAACCGTTGATCATCAACGTGCTTGAAAGGTTCTTCCCTGACAATAGATCGTTGAGAGGAAGCCACAGCTTGTAGTCACGCAGCAACCTGACACGCTCAAACTGCTTATCGGGGGGCGTCAATGAACCAAGATTGTCCAGGTCTTCAGCCAGGGAAATAAGCGGTCGCAACTTTTTCCAGCTGTCGTCCTCGGGCTCCTGCTCCCTCAGATAAGTCTTGAACTTATGCATCTCTGTAATGAGGTCCCGTAAGACTGGGGACGTATCGTATTCGGAATTGGGAGTTGCACAACGGTCGGAAGCTGGACGCCAAGCTTTAGCAAGCATAAGGTAGAAGCTCGAGCTGTGTCCCAGTCGGTGACAGGTTTCCAGTATCTAGAGTACGGTTAGACGGGACTCACGTTTATTTCCGAAGCAATACTTACAGCCGTTATTCCTTCCGATATTTGACTTCGGCTCGGCCTGGGATTATTTGTTAGCGCTTCGCTAATGCACATCATTGAAAGAACACATACATATCCTCGCAAAGCCATAATAGCGCCATCGAAGCAACAAGTGCCCCATCCGCATGCTCGGGACTAAAGTTGGCCAGGCATTCCCGAAGGTCCTGTATCGCAAGCATCTGGTATTGGTATT
Organism: Fusarium nanum; assembly: GCA_004367095.1. NCBI lineage: Eukaryota > Fungi > Ascomycota > Sordariomycetes > Hypocreales > Nectriaceae > Fusarium > Fusarium nanum. The sequence goes on along the minus strand of QGDY01000198.1, from coordinate 11,606 downwards.
CTTTTCGTCGGGCGTGTTGGCAGTGTGTAACCGATGCGACTTGGTATGCGGAGAGAGCGAGGACTCCATTCATGGCTAATCGCGATGTCGTAATAATGCGAAAGAAGCTGCACACCAAAGTTAGCGATGGTTTTAGATGGTGTCGTCCCAACGCACCTCGGTAAATAGGACGATATAATTGTAAGCTTGCTAAGTCCCATTGCCGTAAGTCTGTGTTGATTACTTGCGGCTTGGTAGACAAAGCACAGATCATCTTCGGAGTAGATGGTCGGTTGCAGGGTTATTCTGATGCGCGCATCCGGTATTGGCATGGATCCTGTTCTTCTCCACTGCCTCACCTCTGCCCTAGCCTTTGCTGACCAGGGTCGACGAGATTTGGTCGTTGATGAAGGCTGCACTTTGCTACCGGTCGGCGATGTTTGGAGTAGTGTTTCTTCTTGCGATGGCACGTCGTGGAATGCACATTTGACCTTGTGCTTGGTGCAGTTTTGACTGCGATAAAGACATCAGCTGCTGGACCTTGGCATGAATGGATTGAACGGGCAACTTACCATTGGGGATAACTTTCATCGCAACGGATGTGACGGCGCTTGCTGGACCAGAAAAATGATTAGCATCATGGCCGACTAGTATCGACAGTGTCCAGTCCAACGCACCATGTCAAACAGCCCGTGCGAGACTTTGTATGGCTATTTGTACTATCAGTGACTTGTTGAGGTGAAGTCAAAATTAGCTTTCTCACCTTCTTCGATTGCCGTTCCTAGTGTGGTTGTGGTTACTCATCGTTGGCGGCTTGTACGACATGTGTATGATATGATCAAGGAAGAGGGTCAGTTAGTGGTCGGGGAACGAGCGTCTTCGTATATCGACCGACGAGAGCTAATCAGCGGGGGTAGACAGCCGGCTGGGAACAGGACGGTTATATGCATCTTGCGCTCAGACCAGACATTGGACGTCCGGTCGGATTCGGCCTAGTATAGGGTGCAGTGTGCCCCAGTGCACCCTATGCTATGCTATGACTCGAGACTCTCCTGAGTCTAGACCTGGACGCCACTTGAGACATGCAAAATGAGCGGTACCTGACGTAAAGAGGATCGTGAAAATTACTGAACAAGGTACCAGGAAGTAGGTAGATCTTTGCAGGCCCGGCCGAGAAGTGGTCTTGGCCGCACAAGCTTCGGCTGTCATTCCTCGAACTGCCTAGGAGGCATGGCGAGGACGTGGTCGTGAACAGGGGCCTATCAGGGAACTGGGGAACTAGTTGAGACTATGAACCTGGCGCATAGTCTGGCCGTTAACAGTACATGAGTAGATCCAATGCTACGTCGAGCAGGTACCAAGCCAAGAGGGAGTGTCTTCTGGGGGTTTAGTCCAGAGTAGGAAATTATCGAGACTAGCAATGGTACTCTCTATCCGGGCGATGGATCCCGGGTGGAGTCAGGTGACCCTGGTAAGGAGCGTTGCTACGTAGCAATAAAAAATGAAGAGTGCAGATTCAGATTGGATTAGAAGAAAGGGAGGCAATGTGGTCAAGTCAGATTCATGATTGGAATGATGGTGTTGAGTGCGATTGTTAATATCGACAGTGACAGGTGCGGGTAAGACTTCCGGGGACTACCCCAAGACAAGAGTTGTTCTTTGCTGTATGAGGGAAAGCTTTATGCATTGTGTCTCACAGCATGGACGCGATCAGACGAAACCAACAAAATGTGGCGTTGATATTAGAATGCAGATGCTATAATTAACCAGATGGTAGATTGATAGGCTGATGCCTTGCATGATGTGTGGTGTCGCTTGTAGTAGGCCTGCAGTAGGCCCTGTGATAGCCCTGTAGTGGCAGTTGGAGGCCTGTACTCCGTATTCCTTGGTCATACCTAGGCTAGGTAGCCTGGAGAACCACTGAAAGGATTTCTTCAGACGAAAAAGACAAGAAAAGAAAGGAAATGGAAAGAGGTCGCGTAATCAAAGTCTCCACTTCTGGACTAGCTTGCGACGTGGGTTGAAACGCTTTGACGTCTTACGGACCGACAAGAAAGCCGTTGTTGATTAAATCCACCAATGTTGTTTCGTGGATGTGAGATAATTGCTGACTCATATAGTCGGACACGTCTCCGCCAGGCTTGATTGGTCTTCGTTTCTGAAATAACAGCCAGCCATAAACTTCTCTCCACAGTCTTTTCTCGTACCGGATGCACCTATTACCCTATTGCAGAGTAGAACAACAGCCCATACATTACAAGCTCCACTGGGGTCTGGTCTGCAGTACCGTACAGTACAGTAATTATTGTACATTGTATCTTGTACTTTGGATCCTATCGTATTCTCGTATCGTACTGTATCTACAGCCACTGGTCATACGCGTTCCGACCTCGTTCCCCCGTTGGTTCCAGCAAGCCAAGCAATCCCCCCAGCCGAAATAATGGTATTCCCTGGCGCCCTCAGCCGGGGCTGTGACCGCTGCAGAAAACGAAAGATCAAGGTGGTTACTCTCCATTTTATTTGCTTTTCTTTTTCCTGCGTGCTCCTCTCTCCATTTAATTGTCACATGCCAGCCGTTTCAGTCCTCCATCGCGTGCTAACTCGTTTCTCCCTGTCAGTGCGATGGCCGACGTCCAGGATGCAAACGCTGTGAATTATACAAAGCTCCATGCCCTGGCTATGATCGCCCACTAGCGTTCCGATTCCATGGAGAGCCAGGCCATAGTCTTGTTCGCGGTGAGCCCAATGCCGCACGCAAATCCGTCCCAACCCTCGTCTTCAGCAAGGGGTCGAGGTCCTATAGCCCAGGGTTCGCAAGACAACCCCAGCCGTCATTCGAGGATGAGTCCCTGGCCTTCTTTATCTCAGAATATTGCGTCTACCCGGCTCCGGGTGTCTTCAAAGGCCACCTGGACTTCCTCGAAGGCTTGTACCGGAACTCAAGCCGGCATTCCTGCATACGCCCGGCCACTTTGGCTGTGGCTTATATGGTGCTCTCTCGTCATTACAAGTCTTCAACACTCTATGTCACAGCAAGGAGTCACTATGGGGCTGCCCTACGTACTGTAAATAGAGATCTGTCTGCATCTAAGCGGCCCCTGAAAGACGAGACCTTGGCATCCCTTATGCTTATGGGCATGATTGAGGTACCGTAAGCCCCTGTGCCTCAAATGATCTGCACGCGCTGACGAGACTCCCCAGGATATCGAGTGCCAAGGGCAAACGACAAAGGCCGTGCACATGGCAGGCATTTCCAAGTTATTCGAGGTTGTAGGCCATCGAGTACTCACAAACGTCGATGAATCGTCACTTCATGGATGGATATTCACGCAAATGGTTAGTGCATCTTAACTCGTTTGTTTTATAGCATGGGTGCTAAAACACAGACAAAGCAAATCCCCTCGCTTCTCGCCAAAGACGATATGGAATGCCTGGCCATTCCTGATGCGCACCTGGATACGAGGAGACATGGCGTTCGCTTGGCCCTGGTCGCTGCGCGCATTGGACACTTCTATCGAGCTGCCAGGCAAATCACAGCTGCAGACTCACCGTTGACACAGGCTGAGAAGCAGATCCAGCTCGTTTCGAGCATCAAACAAGCCTTGGCAATCGCTAAGGAGCTGGCCATGATCGAAAAGGATGCAATACCGACCAAGCTGAGGCCGCGGGAGACGGCGGACAAACGGCCGGCGACCCCGACGAATCAGAACCTCATCAGCTTCGAGTCACGATGGACGGCATGTACGTGGTGTCTGTTTACCTTGTTCTTGGTCCTCTTCTTCGAGCGGCTATACAAGTGCTCGGACGCTCTGTTACAGCTGGAATCGATAGATGACGGCGCCATACAATTGGCCCGGACCGCCGGCGCCATCTCCGAGGGCCAGATCAAGGCCATGATTCACAAGGTTTGTAGTTGCATGCCCTATCTGATGGGAGAGGTCGATAAACAGGGGCGGCCTCTCTCGGTACCGGAACGGCAAAGCGTTATCATGTACCATCTAGTCTGGCCGCTCGCTGTTATCACCGTTAGCCCGCACAGCAGCCCTGAACAAGTGGAGGATTGTAAAATGCGGCTCATCTCGATACGGGATTTATACGGCATTAGACTCGCTTATTTTGCCCCAGATTTGGCCAGGGACCTGATGGTTTAGCGATAGTGTGGTAGTATAAACGTTGAGAATAGCGTATAGTGTAATTAGTTGGATAATTGTTATCCGGGTAAGAAGGACCAGATTGCCCAGTTGCTCGATGTAACCTTGCGCGGGATTCCCATGTAGTTATAGTTGAAGTGTGCCCTTACCCTAGATGGATTCCCTGTTAAAACAAGGCAACCGTTCTCCTTTCATACGTGCTCCTTGGCACCACCAAGTCCGCTTACTACTAGTGCGTAAGCAGTTAGATAAGGCGAAGTGCATATTGTTACTTGATCCCGGAACCCAGATGAGTTTACCGACGCCCGTAGGACCAGCATGTAGACTAAGTTTTAAGTGTCGGTGTACCTGTCAAAGTCTCAAGTTCCGCAGTTTCCGGTGGTAGATCCCCCACAGCGGAACAATGACAGAATGCAGAAAGGTACTCCGGCCCAATCAGCACATGATTATATTTTCGTCGCCCCCCAATGCATTCTCCAGCAATTTGAAACAAAGGAGAAGAGAATTATTCTGATATATCATAAAAGGTAAATGACATTTACGCCTACAACTCGGCTCTGAGTAGAGTAGTAACAAAGTCGGATGGACGCAGGGTCAGGATCAATGCCCGCCATGCTCCTTTTGGGACCTGGTTTGCGAGATCAGCGCTAGGAATTGCCATTGACAGGATCCACCTGACAGGCGGATGCTTAATCTACCTTGCGTGAACTACTTAATTGCTTTGCACCATGAAACACGAACTCGCAAGAAGCAATATGACTTGCAGAAGCGAAAAAGATATTCAGCAAGACGCGACAAGTGCCGCGCGAATGCCGAAGCCATCTCCGTTTGTTTCAGCTTCAGCATACCTACGATCTTGCCCACAAACGGGAATTCTTGCGAAATGCCGTCATTCCACATCTCGTCTACTTGGCTGCATGGATATAGGGTAGGATGATCGGCAGTCAGACAGGTGTCAGTATCAGAGCTCATAAGGTCTAGAACTGAGTCAGACTGGGCAGGACAGGGCTGATGACCCAAGTCCGGTTAGACTCACCTCTGGGCCTGGACCTGTCAGCTCCAACCTTTTCTCCACTCACTCAACGCGGCGGATCCCATACCGCGTGAGTGTACCCGTAACCAAACTTCCTTCTCCTCTACCACCTATAACGGCTTACCTAACTTTTCTTGGTTAGCCATGCGAACCTCCTTACGAAGATCTTGCAACGCCTGTGCCAAAGCAAAACATAGTTGCGACCTCGGAACACCGAAATGCTCGCGATGTATCAAGAGAAAGGTCACGTGTATCTACGCAAATGAGCCTTTGTCTTCCTCATCATCAACGTCCTCAACGGCGTCGTTACCGCCGGATACCTCGGATCGAGGCAGATCCATAGACAAGACTCAGGTGAAGAGACCTACGTCCAAGAGCTATGATTCCAATGCGTCTCATGACACGGCAATGACGCTATCTACGCCGGTGAATGCGTCTTTTGATCCCTTTGACTCATACCCTATAACGAGGCTCCCCAGAGTCCACGTCCAGCGGTTGATACAGCACTGTAGAGTCAAAGATTTCAAATCAAACCAGTATAGATTTCTAATGGTCTCATAGTCCTCTCGAATATATCCTTTCAATACTATCCTCTTGACCTCAACATGGCTTCCAACCCGTTCGTTGTTTCATGGTGGCCACTAGCTTTGGCAGACCCGGCCTTGTTTCATGTGTCGATACAGACGGCATCTCTAGATGAAGAGCGACGAGCCCAAAGAGGTTTTCCAATATCGGAACTTCTAATGGCTGACTCTGTTTCTCTGATACGGAGAAAGATTGGGATTGCCTCGCTAGCGATTCGAGATGAAACTTTGAATTCTGTTGTTACCTTGGCTGCTATCGAGGTGAGTGGTTTTCAGTCATGCTACTATTCTCCATTGCCAACTTCAGATACAGCACGGTAAAGGCAATATTGATGCCAGCAGAGCACACATAGACGGTGCCAAACGTATCGTTGGGATCCGTGGTGGGCTTGACCAAGTCAAGCAAGCAAGCCCGTTGACAGCCAGGATGATAGCTTGGTAGGTCACGCTGTTCATTATGATGAGTAGATCCCTTGAGCTGACCGTCCTATAGGGTATCGCTACTGGTCACTGGCTCTCCTCAGTATGCTATACAGGGTGATAATGGCATCGGGGATGGAGTCAGCCCTACGATACAATGGCTGTTATCGTCATCTTTGCTGGAGACACCTGACCCGGTCGCCCAGGCTCTTCACCTGGAGCCTGCCATTGAAAACGTCTTGACTCGTCTGCGCGGCATTTTCCATCAACCCGGTGCTTCAGTCGTACTGGGCACGGAACTTCACGATCTTACATGCTTCGTGGTACATAAGCTCTTGCTCATACCGCCATACACAGACTCGCCACATTCGGAATGTCTACGATGCGCCATAGTACTTTACATGCTTACCATTCACGGCACAACGTACTACACGCATACTGAGCTTGCGAACAACATCATCCAGCAACTTAAGGGGCATCTCCAGTCAGTAGCCGGAAGGATCGGAAATCTCCTTTTCGACTCGTTACAGATATGGGTCCTTTCCGTGGCCATCATCTCAGCAACAGATCCAATAGAACTTCAATGGCTGATCCTGGCCGCCAAGATTGCTGCGAACGCCATGGGTTTGCAGACTTGGGATGATGTCGTCATCCATCTCAAGAGGATCCTGTGGCTGGAAAGTGAGAGGGCTGAGGTATTTCGACTTCAGTGGGATGGGATTTTGACGTGAGCGCACAATAATATCAGTCAATTCATTCAACCTGACACACAAATTCCTTATTCTTCTTACCGTTATTCCCAGCCTCCCTTCAAAAATGCACGACACGTCCATGACCTCGTTCCTGTCTCATTCGCGTTCGCGTATTCGGATTCATGGTTTCAAATCGGAGACTAAACCTGATTGGGACTAGTCTCCGAACCGTTGAAGATGCCAAGCGATCCTGCAGACTGAGGAGCAAAAAGGCTTAACAGGCTGATCTTGGGACCTGCCACTTGCAGCAATTACCTGAGGTCACGCAACAAGATGGATCATTTCTTACTGATGCTCTCATCTACGTCATCAAGATAAAGTCCTGGCTTGACCAGACCAGAAGCACCCGGGTCGGAGACAAGAAGAATTGTCCGCTTCGTCGAAACAAGATAGCACGTTTCTGACTTGACGCATCTATCAAGGGACAGATTGCGGCGTAAGAAGAAGTGAGAGACACCTGATTCGAGATATCACCAGTCATTTTCTCCACATCACAGATCGGAGTCTAGTCCTCAAAGGGAAATCTCGAATACATCAGATATCAGCCCATAGCAATTGAAGGCCCAAATGAAGAAAGCACATTGGCCTGATTGTCCCAATAGTGCAGAGCCGTATGGATATTGCCTACTCTATCCGTAGTTTCCATGTTTCGTATTCTTGTTGGGAGAGCCGAGCATTTCCGGATGTTAAGTCCAGTCATTCACCAAGGGTCTTGTCCAGGGGTTACTTAAAAGCTCTGGTTTCTTCCATAGTTCGATGCTGTTACTGTATTCTACCATTCCTTTAACAACTCGCCATGGCATCAGTAGTCGAGCCCAGTGTTGGACCGCTGGCCAACAATGCATCCTTCTCGGCCCACGAGAGCGACCTCACCAAGGAGAGTGGCCTAGTGTCTACCTGGCTCGAAGGCTGTAGCAACATTCAGATCGCCCTCACAATTCTCGCAATCCTCATAGCCTACGACCAGTTCATGTATCTTTGGAGAAAAGGTCCCATCGCAGGTCCAGCCTTCAAGATCCCTTTCATGGGACCATTTGTTCAAGCTCTCTACCCCAAGTTCGACGCCTACCTTACCCAATGGGCCAGTGGCCCTCTCAGTTGCGTATCAGTCTTCCACAAGTAAAACCATAACCTATCCAAAGTCCTGAACTATACTCACCTCGACATCCTAGATTCGTCGTCCTCGCTTCCGATCGTGATATCGCACACAAGGTCTTCAAGTCCCCTACCTTTGCCAAACCATGCATCGTCCCCATGGCCGAAACCCTCCTTCGACCAAGTGCCTGGGTCTTCCTCCAAGGCAAAGCACATACCGAATACCGCCGAGGACTCAACGGTTTATTCACCAATCAAGCAATTAGCACCTACCTACCTGTCCAGGAGACAGTATACGATGACTACTTCGACCGATTCGTTGCAGCGAGCGAAGTCAATAAGGGAAAACCCATGGCATTCATGCGACTCTTTCGGGAGATCAACTGCGCGCTCTCCTGTCGAACATTCTTCGGTGACTACATCTCTCAAGATGCTGTCGAGAAGATTGCCGAGGACTTTTACCAAGTCACTGCCGCCCTCGAGCTCGTCAACGTTCCTCTATCTGTATACATCCCTTTCACTAAATGCTGGCGAGGTAAGCGTACAGCAGATGCTGTATTGGCAGAGTTCGCCTCGTGTGCTGCTGCTTGCAAGGAAAATATGGCTGCTGGTGGTGAACCCAAGTGCATCGTTGATCAATGGGTACTTCATATGATGGAGTCCAAGACATACAACGACCGCATTGCCGCTGGGGAGACAGGTATCGAGAAGCCCAAGAACCTTATCCGTGAGTTTACAAACGAGGAAATTGGACAGACTATGTTCACGTTCTTGTTTGCGTCACAGGATGCTTCTAGCAGTGCGACCACTTGGCTGTTTCAAGTCCTGGCTCAACGACCTGATGTACTTGACCGTCTTCGAGAAGAGAACCTAACTGTTCGTGATGGAAACAAGAAGAAGCCATTCGAGCTTTCTATGCTTGAGTCACTTCCTTACACCAACGCAGTCATCAAGGAACTTCTCCGATACCGACCCCCTGTCATTTTCGTTCCCTACGAAGCCACCAAGACGTTTCCTGTCACACCTAATTACACCGTTTCCAAGGGCTCTATGATCGTGCCCTCATGTTATCCGGCCCTCCATGATCCCCAAATATACGCAAACCCCGAGACCTTCGACCCAGAGCGATGGATCACGGGTGATGCTGAATCGAAGACCAAGAACTGGCTTGTCTTCGGGGCTGGTCCGCATGATTGTTTGGCTCGCAAGTATGTTCCACTGACAATGGCTGCTATGATTGGAAAGGCGTCGCTGGAGCTTGATTGGGTACATCATGCGACTAGCCGGTCTGAGGAGATCAGAGTCTTTGCTACGTTATTTCCTGAGGTATGTGCATCCACAAAAGTATTTTGACTTGAGAAGCAACGGCGAGGTTCTGACATGTTTCACTCTTAGGACGAATGTCAGCTTGTATTCACGAAGCGAGAGTAATCGGTCGTGATGATCGCGTTGATTTGGCATAAACAGTGTCAAGCTAGAGCTGAGAATAGATAGGTACAATGGATTACACGTATGTTCTGTGTTGTGTGTACGTATTGAAGGATCTGCCTCTCGAAGAATGATAGATAGAAAACGCATTCATCCAGTCTTGTTTAATGATAGTTTTTCAACTCCATTCTTTTCCATAAGATCAAGTATATCAGCTCAGAGCATTTAAGACAGACGCGAGGTCATCAATGTCAAACTGGACATGGGAATTAGAAATTGCCACGAATACTGTCATGTATGAAAAGCACTGATCTAAGTATCAGGCAATGGGTTATAAACGGGTGCTCAGAAGTCTATATATATATACAAAGCGCCAAACGGCTGAAGGCTATTCAAAAAGTCCGTCTTTGAGTGGCAGACGGAAGGGCATCCCATTACACATTATATCAGCTAATAGTTTGCAATACGCATGAGGCTCATTTAAGCAAACACATCCTTGAGGAGGAACTCAATCTCCTTCTTGTGGACGTCATCAACAGCAGTGTAGGTGAGCTCAGTCTTGTTGGCGTCGAAGACAATGTTGAGGGGCTCCTCAAGAGTGTACTGAGGCCAGGCGACGTGCTCAGGGGCATCCTTCATGGTGTTAGGAGTCTGATCATGCATGAAAGCAACCCACATCTTGCTCATGAGGTCAGCCATCTTGACGAAAGACTCGGGCTTGCCCTCGAAGGGGCTGGCACTGTAACCGACACCCTTGACGTTGTTGAAGACGAAGGCAACCTCCTGGAAGTGGGTGGCACCGAGGATGGCGGGGAGAGGGTTGACGTAAAGGTTCCAGAGGTAAGCGAAGACAGGGATGTTGGCACCGGAGTAGGTCTCGGCCAAGAGACGGCGGCCAGCGTGCTGCTGGAAGTCACCAGCGAAAGAAGCGGAACGCTTCCACTGGAGTCCGTACTCGTTCTGAGGTCGGCCAACGAAAGAGGCGGGGATACCCTTCTCAGGATCATCGGGGTAGAGCTCGGTAGCGGTAGCGACGGCGTCCTTGTCAAGGCCAAGGCTGGAGATCCAAGACTGGAACTGCTCGGTGGTGTTGATACCCTTCTTACCGTAGGCAGTACCCTCATCGAAGTTGTTGCCCATCAGGAGAGGAACATGAGCGAACTTGCCAGCGCGGAGGAGCTCAGGAGCCTGAGCAGTCATGAAGTCGCCATCGACGACAGCAGTGAGGGGAGGGGCGGGGACGCTAAGGGCAGTGGTGCTGTTGAAGATGTCGTTGAGGGTCTCCCAAGGGAGCTCACGGAGGCAGTCGAGAGTCTTGGAAGAGTCGGCGCATCCAGTCTTCTTGACAAGAGCGTCGTAGTAGTCCTGCCAAGAAGCGGCATCACCGAACAGAGCGAGAGGGCTTCCAGACTCAAGGATGGCACCACGGAAGAGGTCATCATGCTGACCGTCGTAGGCGACAAGCTGCATACCGAGAGATCGAGCACCAGCAGACTCTCCCCAGACGGTGACCTTGTCGGGGCTACCACCGAAGGCAGCGACGTTGTCGTTGAGCCACTTCAAGGCCATGCGCTGATCCTTGAAGGCAAGGTTACCAGCGTTCTCCTTCTGCATCTCCTCGCTGAAGAGGAAACCCCATTGGGAGACACGGTAGTTGATGGAGGCAGCGATGATGGGCTTACCCTCCTTGACAGACTGGTCAACAATCCAGCTGAGGTTGTATCTGGGGTCACGAGAACCACCGTTGGTGTAGCTCTGTCACGTGGGTTAGTGAGAATAGATATGATAGGCAAGGTAGGAACTCACGCCACCGTGGACCCAAAGGCCGACAGGAAGCTCATCTCCAGCCTCAACACCGGACGGGCGAACGATGTTGATGGTCAAGCAGTCCTCGTTAACGGGGCTTCCAAGGTTTTGAGTATCGGCACCGTAACCGATGCACATCCATCCGAACTCCTTAGCATCTCGGTGTCCCTTCCAGGCCTTGTCAAGAGCCTTGGGGGAAGAGAAGCGGAGAGATCCTACAGGGGGCTGAGCGTAGGGCATGCCAAGGAAGAGATCGTGGTCAAACTCATCGCTGTGCTTGCCATGGTAGGTACCGTTGCTAAGCTGAACAGTGGGAACACCAGGAGGGGAAGGAGGAGGGGGACCAGGAGGGCCGGGA